>CDEZ01019470.1:0-18321 GCA_000826365.1 Acanthamoeba royreba | reverse complement strand
GTACGCTTGCCGCTTTCATGTGTATCTCTTATATGTGGATTTGTGTTTTTACAACTGTACTGCTTGCCAAGAGGAAGAATACCGAGGAAACGATGATGCATGATCCTTGAACACTTCTTCAGCGGTTCTACTGAAGCTCCGTGTACTGATCCTGCCGCTTGGCCAATCGCGAGTTCCGAATACCATAGCCCAAATAAATGACCAGCCCGAGCGCTAGCCAGCCAAAGAGGCGCCACCAAGTCGCCTGGATGATACGGACGTCCAAGCATTAATATACTTACATCTGCATGAAGAATAGGATTTAGGTACAGCAGTAAGATTGGCCATCAAATAAATGTTGCTGATAATGCCAAGAAGTGGCGTCAGCGGCACGAGCGGACACTTGAATGTATCAGGAATGAAGGTCTGTTTTCTGTCGAGTCCAACGTGTAGCAATTAGTCATCACTGTCTGGATGAAGAAGGGAGATCTTGTACGTCTTGAAAAAGTATGCGATGGGCAGTAGAGCCAATATGGCAAACGGTATCGCACTGAACGGATGCTTACGCACAAAAAGCATGGAGCTAACACCCACAGTGACTGAAAGCAACAAAATCATCGCCGCTACAAGCAAACACCAAGAAACATCAGATGCAATTGGGTATTAAGAGTATATGACAACTGCGTACATGGTCCGAGAGAGCGGTTAGGCTGTTGATATCGAGTGGTGAGCACGCAGGCACACACCATGAACATGGCAAATAAAGATCCAATCGACACCATGTCAGCCAACACTTCAATGTTGACGAAGAGCGTCAACACAGTGGCCATGGCGCCTGGAAGAAGAACAGTTGATATGAGGTCGAGCTTGGAGGAGAGGAGTAAATGGAACGTACCCGTGACAATGCTTGCCGGCAGCGGGGTCTTAGTCTTAGGATGAATGTATGCGAAAATGGGCCACATCAACCCTTCATGAAACGTGTTTCTGGGTAAGCGCTACTGCCACTCATCACACCAGCAGTGTACATACCATCCCTCGCCATGGTGAAGTAGATTCGCGGAAGATAGAGTAGACCACCAAGGATTGACGATGTCAGAGCGGCAAACGCACCTATGGAAATAATTACCTGTGCCTGCAGCGCGAAATGATTCAACACCCTGGCGAGGCTTGAAGGTAAGAAAGATCGTACCCATTCCTGTCCTTTAGCAGCAAATGCTGACGCTAGTGGAGATTCGAGATCAATATCACTATATTTTACCTGTTGAATGTTCAAAACTTAATCCTCCAACACAAACGAGCATTCTAGGATGGGAAATACCATCAGCGTGATAACAGCAGCAACGCCACTGTAGAGGACACCGGCGATACTCAAGCAAGCAATAATTCCTACATAGTTCACTGGGTATAAGTAATGTGCTAAGAGACCTCTAAGTTCTATCCAATACCAATGGGCAGGTCCCGTTGAGGATTCTTGCATTCTTCAGCTGCAGCAGATATAGAATCGAACCCAATATAGGCAAAGAAAATGAGGGCCGCGCTGTTGGCAGAAGAAAGAATGAGCAATCACACTTCATTTAGATAATGAAGTGGGATGCAGGTACCCAGAAAATATACCCTCTACGCCGAAGGGAAGAAAAGGATCCCAGTTGTCAGGATTTGCATAGAATGCACCTAAATAAACTATAAGTCTTAATTCTACATTAAATGGGTGGTGATCCACGTACCCATGCCGATGATGAACAAAATTGAGAAGATGGTAGTTCCCACAATCACTCCATTAAAGTGCGACGACTCCTTGATTCCAAAGCATATAACGACTAACGATTCCACCCAGTGAGTCAGCCGCTCTTGTAACATATATTAAGCAGCTCCGTACTTGTGAGAATTACAATGGAGGATGCCGCCGTGATATCCAAGTCAAGCGGCCCCACATGCCAGTGGGTGAGGTAGGTAGGATAACTTATGCCCACACCAGCCAAGAGTACTCGCACATAACCGCTCCACCCTCTGCGTATAAGAACCAGTTACTAATAAGAGTCAATGTGGTAACGAATGAATGAAGATCGAGACCTGGCTACGGCAGCCGATCCGATCATGTACTCCAGTGTGAGGTCCCATCCGATGATCCACGCCGGGAATTCGCCGACAGTGGTGTACGCGTATGTGTACGCTGAACCCGAGATGGGAACTCGCGCAGCGAACTCGGCGTATGCAAGCGCAGAGAAGATGCACACTACACCAGCAAACAGGTACGATAGTACGATGCCTGTGGAAAGGGAATACACAGCATGCAAGAAGAGAGATAACAAGTAAGTACACCGCAAGTGAGATGATTGTCATTCTGTTGCGATCAGGAGGAATCAAGCACCTGGGCCAGCCTTGAGGTTCGCGGCTACACCGGTCAGCACGAATATGCCTGCCCCTATCATCCATCCGAGGCTGCACCACATAGAACGCAGAGCTTTGTTATCGAATAAAATACCTGAAAATAAAGAAATGACTATTTTTAAATAATAAAATATCCTAAAATAATGATGAGGTAAATCAATTCATCAAACGTTCCATTTTATTCTCAAAGTCATAAAAAAATATAAGACGACGGTTTGGGAGGTAGGACGTGTGGTACCCGAAGAGGATGAGTTCGTGGAGGGAGAGACAAGGCTTGAGGGATCGATCGGCATCGTCGCGGTCGGCGAGGGCCTCCTCAACGGTCTTGGTACGGAGCAAGGTGCGTCGCATCCAGCCCCAGGCCGTTCCACCGACGCCTGGGGCGGTCCCCTGCGTCATCGCCTTGTTGTAGGCCGGCCCTCCAGCACTCATCTTTTTCTGAGCACCGCAATTTCCGGAATAAGAAAATGTTTCAAATTACGGAAACCTCTAGAAAGGAAGATGAAGAAATTTTAATGAATTTCTAAATTTCCTTCTTGCGTTTAATTTATTTTGAAAACATTTCCAAAATTCATATATTAACATTACTTAAAGTTTGGAGCTTCGGTACAAGATGGACGCACCCACAGCGCCATCGACGTGCCCGATACACGGCGCACATGGATCGATGTCGCCCGTGCAGTTGAAGGCACTCGGAAATGAGCTGTACAGGGAGGGGCGGTACGAGGAGGCCGTCCGCGTCTTCACTACGCTGCTGGAAGCCGGCAAGGCCTCCCTCATGGTCGCCCTCTACTCCCGCCCGCCCCTGCCCGTCGCCGAGCTCCTCGCACTCATCCATGCCAACCGTGCTGCTGCGTACTTCGTCCCATTTATTCCTTTTTCCATATATTCCTTTTCAAATATATATATATTCAAACAATGATTTTCTATTTTCGATTTTCGAACAAATACCATTTTAAAATCACTGTTATTTATTTTATTTCCTTATTAATTTTTATCCTAATTAAATTCAAAACCACGTTAATTGTTTGGGTCACAGGTACTTGAAGCTGGAAAAGTACTACGATGTGGTGGAGGACTGCGGACAAGCGTTGAGCATGGCTGCAGACCCGTTCGGTCCGTACGGCGTCTACCCAGAGGGAGGCCCCGCGTTTGGCTACCCGTGTCCGATATCAGAGGAGGCGAGGCGCACTGTGATCAAGGCGCTCGGACGTCGGAGTGCCGCACGAGAGGCCTTGGACGATCTGCCGGCGGCGATCATCGACATTCAACATGCAATCATTCTTGATTACGAAGATGAGTTCGAGGCGACCGGCAGGTGCGCTCTTTCCTGCGCATGTTGAGGGGAAGCGGACCAACATCTCTATGTTCATGGTGAATGTACAGGTACAAGAGAATGCTCGAGAGGTGGCGAGAACAGGAGAAGGCAAAAGAGTTGACCAGGCACGCCCTCAGGCAATCGTCTCCTGGGGCACAGCAGGAAAACATGCGGGTCAGCGAAGACGGCCTTGTCGAAGAGCAAGTGCGACATACACGACGAAAACGATGCGCGCTCTGTAGAAGGGCCAAAGAGAAGGGCCGACTCGCTCTGCGCGTGTGCTGCTGCAATCAGGTGCCACTTACATGATCCTCTTTAGAGATCGAATTGAAAACTCACCTTGACAATATCTCAGGTATACTATTGCTCTCTGTACTGCCAGAAGACCCACTGGAACACCCATGCTCCCGAATGCACATACACACCAAAGCTCCCGTCGTTGCCGCAAGTGTAAAGAGAAGGTTCATGGAAGCACTGATATATTTACTCGGACGACGCAAGGAGTCTGTACACCTGTGATCGCTGCTCATGAGTTTCTGGGCAGCCGTACACGCCTACATCACCGTCATGCACGGTCATTAGCCATCATCGGCCCATTTCTGCATTCAATACATAGCCGTACCAGGCTTGGCTTTCACATCTGTCCGGCAGTCATGGTATCGCTTACACAGTTCCAACGCCTCGTACGCTGTGATGCCGTATAATCGACCTGCTGGAATGATTAGATGGGAGCAGCAATCAAGTAAAGCGCACATGCACGTACCCAACAGCAGCGATGCGATCGTGCCTGTGCGCCCGTGTCCTCCTCTGGTCACTCCCACCTCAGCACGGTGAGCAGATTAAGAGCTAAAAAATGGGTATTACATACCGACAGTGCAGATACAGACGCTCACCCCGATTGAGCATGTCGAGTATCTCCGTCACTAACGCCTTCACTTCTTCGTCGTCGCCGATACCTTTGTCTGCACACGCATCCATTCTTAGCTTCGTGTGCTAACATAGTGCGATCACTCATCCGCTCGCACCATAGATGGGGAAATGTCGGTAGGCAATCCGCGTGGCCGGATGAGGGAACTCGTCGGGCGACTTGGCGATAAGCTGCGGTACGCCTTCAATATACGGCCGACCCTGTCGCTCGAGCTCGGCCTTAGTCATCAAACAGACGAACGTCGTTGTGCCTGCATTCCAGCAGTCAGCATCATCAGCGCCGAAGTTAAGAAGGGAATGTCGCATGTACCGGCCTTGAGAAGATCGCCGACCAAGTGCACACGCTTGGGGTAGGCGCCAGCCAGCAGACGGTCACGAAGGACCCAGTATGACCAATCCGTAGGTCCTGCATCAGCGCCACAAGCAGAATACGTAAAGAGGCAGGAATGTCCGGAATCATCAGTTCAGTGAATCCGGTGTTTACAAGAAGAGCCAGGATGCCATACCGGCCATGTTGTCCGCTTCGTCTTCAGGAGGCATGGCCAAGGGCAGCTGTAGAGCGGCAACCGGGGCCTCCGTCTGGCCAGACTCAGCATTGCGTCCTTTGGCCTTCCCTTTGCCGCCTCGTCCTGCTCCCTTTACGTTGTTGCTAGAGGTTGCCTTGCCTCCACTTCCTCTTCCTCCTGTGGTGAATGTCGAACGGTTAAGACAACTTGAGTGTCCGTCACGAAAAAACATTCTACGCCATCCCGAAGCTCGGAGTGAGGCGTACCTCGTGTCCCACTAGTATTACCACTTCGGGAAGGCGCGTCCATGGTTCCTCTTCCTCCTCTTCTGGCTATGCGAACTTACTCTTTACCTCTGCTGTTATCCCTCTTTTGCTGTCTCTCTTTTCGCGAAGCAAAGTTTAGAAAATATACGAAACAATTACAATTTTATTTGAATAGTTTTCGAAACAGGTTTCGTACCCCGCTTTGGTAAAGTTGATGCTTGAGATTCCTCAGATTTCAATTACGAAACCTCCTTTCCCGGTCTCTCCCGTCGCACGCACTAACATCTCGCCGCACTGGTGGGACGGGAGGGATTTAATTCTCTTTTTTTTGGAATTAAACCCTCATCAAGAGGGACGGTGGTATCCTCAAGATGAGACGCCACACTGTTGTTGGTTCATCATCACCGGTGGGAGCCGCGTTGATCGCGCTGGCGCCGATCTTCCTCTTCGTCCTCTGCTTCGAGTGTGGTCCCGTCTACGGCGACAGATTTTTCGACAGTACGTTTCCCATTTCTATTTTCCTTATTCTGTTATTCCTCATCAATTACAGTAAATCATTAAGTAAATGTTTATTTTTTTAAAATAGATAAAATTACTTAACAAATAATATAATAATTGAAAAAAGCTGATGGTGATGGTGGGAATTGCAGTGCCGTTCAAGAGACAGGATCCCGATTGCGGACAGTTCACCAACTGCACGTTGTGCACGCGCAAGGGCACGTGCGGGTGGTGCGCGCGCTCGACCAGCAGCGGGTCGGTGAACGGGTCCTGCGTGCCGGGCGAGAACGATGGGCCGACAAACCCCGAGACCTGCGCCCGATGGTTCTATCAGGATTGCCGTAGTACGTGCGAGTGAATGATACTGATGACTCGATCAAATGTGCTAGCAGTGTGTAGGATCAGTGTGACAAGTGCACTTCAACACTTTGGCGAGACTAACACAAGAGTGAATGTGCTTGGTTTGATGTGAATGTGACAACAGATGCCGATCTATGCATAGCCTCTTCATGTAAGAATTGCACCGTGCAGAATGGCTGCGGTTGGTGCGCTTCCTCGCAGTACTGCCTCCCTGGTAACAGTACCAGTCCCGATCCGGTACAATTGCGTGACGACATTCAATTGTGGCTGATTCTTCAGCTGACGTGCTTGGCTGCAACAGGCACAAGGTGGAGAGTGCCCCTCTCCCTACTGGATATGGGGCGTTGCAAAGTGCGCGATCCCTGATGTCTCTCAGACTCCATCTCCTTCTGCCTCTTCTTCTGCCTCTCCTTCTGTCTCTCCTTCCACTACTTCTTCACCATCGCACTCCCCATCAGCATCGCCCAGCGCTACGGCTTCCCCGTCACCGACGACGTGGCCCTCACCAAGCGTGGTAGACATGTGTCCGGTATTCACCAACTGCTCCTCTTGTGTGGCTGGCTCGAAGTGCCTCTGGTGTCTCTCTTCCCAGCGCTGCTTCAATTCCACACGGACTATCAACCCGTGTTCGGGCTATTCTACCAATACATGCGTTGGTAGGTCCCAGCTCATATTGATAATCAGTGATGACACTCATGCGCTCGACTGCAGACGAATTCTGTGCCAACTTCACAACGTGTAACGAATGCTCCAAGTACTCTCAATGTGGTTGGTGCAACTACACCAAGTGTGTGGCGGCAGATAAGAGCCAACCCGCATACGCCAAGTGCACAGCCTGGCAATACTCGAATTGCGCTCCAAGTACTTAACCCAAGCCACGCACGAAGATGTTGGGTCCGTTCCTAATACATTCCATCCAGTTCCATGCGATCAATTCAAAGACTGCAGCCTTTGCACGCAGCCGGGGAATTCGCACTGTGCGTGGTGCGATCCGTCAACGCGCTGTCTACCCATCATTAATCCACCTCCACAAACGGGAGATCCGTCATGCCCCTACAACTGGTTCTGGAATGAGTGTCCTGGTAAGCTCGCAGGAACTCAAGGTCTTGCCGCTTTATGTTACAATTTTTGACCTATTCTCGTTTGCAGCCCCTCTGGAGTGCGGAGCGTACAACCGAAGCTGCCTGGAGTGCACCAAAATGAATCCATACTGCCTTTGGTGTGTTTCTCTTAACCTTCCTAAGGCGAGCTTCTGCGCCAACTCTCCTCCAAGCGGTACTGTTCACCCTTTCTTCATGTACTGAGGTATTACTGTTGAAGCTCACTCTTCACCCTGGATCAGGTTATTCATGCATGCGAGAACAGAACCAATGTTCGGTGCCTCCATCGCCATCCTCACGACCGAAAGGTGGTGGTGACGGGCTTGGAGGTGGGGCTATTGCCGGTATCGTCATCGGCAGCATTGTGGGAGTCGCCATTATCCCTGCTGCCGGCTTCCTATGGTACCCACCGCTCTCGTATGCCTGCGATTTCAAATCCTCCATTGATGGACTGTTGGCGTGTAGGTATCGATACTACTGGCGTACTCGCCGGCACTACTACATGACACTAGCGTAAGTCAGAGTGAATTTTGTTACAGAGATCCTAGTAGCCATATGCCATCATGACTAATGTGAGCGAGACTTCGCCTGGTGGAAGAGCAGCCACCACGTGAGCGGACGAGGATCATCCTATTTATTTGCCTCTGATACTTACCCGCGCAACAGAGTTAGTTTGGACTCATCAGACTCAGCTGGCGAGTAATGGAAGTGATTTACAGGCGCTTACGCCAGGGTGTGCTTGAGGGCACCGACCTCAGCGGCATCGATCAGGTCGATTACTGCGGAAGCGAGTCCCTTACCGCAAGTCACCAGCTGACCCTCGGTCGTGCTGTCCACACCCTCTGATGCCGTCTTCACTGCGCTCAGGATCTTGAGCTGAATGCCTGCAGGGAAACGTCAGGACACTGCTTCCTGAAACTAAGGGTGAAGAGGGTGGCATGCCAAAGTTGCGTGCGGCTATTGCCGCTGACCGGAGGCTGTCGATCGTCTTCGGGTCACGGCAAGTTCGGCACATTTCTTCGGTGTGTTTGCCAATCTCCACGGACATGTCCGAAATGGCTCTATGACGTTCATCAGAACACGGTTGTTGACAAGGATGATGAAGATCTACGCTTACTTTGTTGCCCGGATGATTTCTCTCTTGTCGCCTCTCTGTGATGCCTGAGCAAGTTTTGCCAGTTCGATGCCGATCCTTCTTGATGCGTCCAGAATCCGACCTGCCCGAAGATGTCTGTGTAAGAGCACATACATCAAATGCCAGAAAAAGCTACAGGCTGGATACCTTTGGGGGAATTCTCACTCGTGGAGCGGCCCACCAGTGCGGCATCAATGGCAGCGGCAGCACCAGCGACAGTTGTTACTTTGGCCATATCTGCCTTGGCCCGGGGTTGCTCCTTGGCCACAACTCGCTTGCCAGCTTGGATGAGACTGAACGTTCCGGATCAATCAAGCAGCAACACAGCAACCAAAAGGGGAGGGAGAAGAATTACGAAGTATTGGATTGCTGGACATTCTTGACTTGCTTCAGAGCTTCACTCTTCTTCGTAGCATCATTGGGGGAAGCAGCCACGTTACGCAGAGATGCAATTAGAGCCGGTTTCGCTGCCTCTAAGCGAGCGGCCTCAGTCTCGAGAATTTTTTGAAGCTACAGAAGCATGAAAGTGAGTCCCAATCCAACATAATGTTGACGGGTAACAGAACCTCAGGGTGGTTGGTGGAATTCTTGGCCGACCTAGCATTGGCAATCTGAAGGTCGATACGCTTATCGATGGTGGGAATGAGCGAAGCTACAGCAGCGCCATTGCCTATTATATCATCCTCTTATAGTTAACCAATCTTGCTTCAGGGGAGTGAAGATAGGAGGCATACCGGAGCTTATAGCAGCGTTGACAGCATTGAGATCAGCCTGTAACGCTTCACCATTTGCGATGAGCTTCTCCTCTGGCGACGAAGCAACAGCAACAGCCAGACCTAAGGGAACGGGATAAGCAACGAGTGAGTTGAGTGGCCATCTAGGCACACAACTGAGCGTAATACCCTTGGCGGCCTTCTTGATGTCGGCCAGAATCTGTTCTATGGCTCTGTGCAGAGCCGGGTCGTTCGGGTTGCGCAGGAGTTCAGCTGTGCGAGCGCGCAATTGCTGTAGGAGATCTTCCGCTTTCTTGATGGCATTGAGGATCTTGTTCCTCTTCTCCGGATCATTGCACCTGATGCTTGGTGAGCATAAAAGGAGGAAACAACAGCAAAGCTGATGAATGTACCTGTCGGCCACGGCCTTGGCTAAAAGAATCTCTTGCGCGAAGGCATCTGCAATAGCAGCTAACTCATCGTAAGAGGTGCCATTAACCTGCCCCAGACTATCAATGCGGCGAGCCAAGTCCTACCATCTCCAGTATCAGAGCGGAATTGTGTAGTCAGCACTGCATGATTTAGGACAACGCACGTCAGCAGCTTGCTGAATCCTTGCTTCAGCATCAGGAGGCGAAATGATAGTATTCAGGATGAGGTCATTCAGCTTCTGTATTTCTTCCAGTGAGGCATTCAGCTGGTTGCGTGCCTGCACAACTATTCGCATCAGATATTGAATTGGCATAACCAGAGGAAGCAAGTGTACAGCGCCATCGCCACCGGCTGCGGAGGCAACGTGAGGAGTTGCAAGACCACCCTTAGTCTTGCTTAGCTTGTCAGAAGCATCGAGCAGTGTATTGCTGGCTGGTGTGTTAGGATTCTGCTTAGCCACAGTCGACGCCAAGACAGCCTGTCGGAGTAAAAGGTTAACACACCGAGCATGAACAGACTTCTCCCTCTCAAGCCGGTATCGATAACGTACCTGTTTATGCAGGGCCTTCTGCAAGACTGAAGCTGCTGCTGTGGCGTCCTCAGTACGACCCGCACGCACCGCTTCATCGACCACTCGTACAAGACCATCGATACGCGCGGCGTTCGCAATCATCATCTCTTCCGGACTCTTGATGACGGCGCTAACCAGCTGCGCGCCAGCATTCGATAGAGCCGCGATTCCATCGGCGAGCTTATCTTGAGCTGCACGATCTCCGGCCACGGCAGCTGTAGTTTCGCATCATCAGCTACTACTTCTTATAAAGTAGATCATGAAGCGAACGTGCCATGTGCATTTTCCTTGATGGTATTGAAAGCCGTGGCCATTTGGCTGCAAGCAGCGAGAACAGCTTGCTGTTTGTTTATGACGAGGTGAGTGAAAGCTTGATTAATATGATCTAGGAAGGATTCACTCACCTTCTGTCCAGGATCCGTCATCGTGGCGGCGATCGACTTGGCCAGTATCATGTTCTTCTTTAGCGATTCCAGCGTGTCAGATAGGGCCGCATCCGCAGCCACTCTTTAAAGAGTTCAGACCACAGCGGTCAGCAATTGAATGGTATGGGTGAATTGAAAGTTATTCACCTGTCCCCATTCGCAACGGCAGCTCTCAGAGCTTCCAAGGCTCGGGCAAGCTCAGCATTGGCTTCTAGAACTTGTTGCTCCGGAGTGAGAGTGATCGCCGAACTTTCCGCACAACTTGCTTGGAGTTCGCGCACACCATCGGCAAAGGCCTTCTTTGCAGTGGGGTCTCCTGGGTTCGTGATGACCATCTTGGTCGCGTTCACCAATTCTTGCATCGCCCGGGCAATCCTGAACACAAGTTAGTACAGTTATTGTAAGGAGCAGGTATGTGATGATTGAAACCTTGCAGCCGCATCATTCATTCGACGTGAAGCCTCGGGATCTTGGGAGGCCGCTGCTACTGCCTGAAGGCTGCATTTAGTTGAAGCCTTAATGATAAGGTGGTACTCACGCACCTTTGCAAGAGCCGCATGTTGAGCAACAGCAATGGAAACAGCTTTCAGTGCGGAAGCAATCTCCTACTCAAAGCATAAGAGTTGATTCATTGAGTTGAAGAGAATCAAAAGATACCTGTGCATCACCACGGGCTTCAGCTGCCGACAGAGCAGCCAGGGCATTGTCAACCTTAGCTTGCGAAATAGCCAGGCGATCTTCCGCACTCATTCCTCCCTCCGCTGGCCTTGCGCCTTCCAGGATCGTGTTGGTGAGGTCGCCTGAGTATTGATAAATGAGCTCAACTAATGTCTTATGTGGGAGAGAGCTGTTGTTACCAATGCTCGCGAGAGTGGTATCGAGTTTGGCTAGAGCAGCTGCATCACGTGGGTTTCGCGCCACATTGTGGGCATCCGAAAGGAGATTCGATTCTATGGACATGATCAAGAATGAATGTTGCGCACTATATCCTGTCAGGTAAGGCAAACACACCTTCATTTTATCAGCCAGATTGGCAAGAGCAGCTTGCATACGCTTTCGAGAGTCATCATCGAGATCGGCATTTAGACGAGCAATGGCTTCAGCAACTCCTTGGCATGCTTTTTGAGAAGGCCAAGTTCCACAGTATTAGAAACAACATTTAGATGTTCAGGCATTCCAAAGCGTTTGCTTACCGGCACTAGTGGCCGTTGCGTTTCCTGCCGTAGCCGCTGCGCGAACATCGCGCAAAGCATCATGAATCGCCATGGCATCGGCAGTGATAGGATCGATAGCCGCTGCCGCACTTAGATCAGCAACTCGGGCAGCAGCCTGTTCCACTGCCGCCATAGCCTTCAGGTAGATGTCAGTCACCACACAATTTTCTCAGCTGTGTGAAGAGAGCGCACCTGCTGAAGTCGCTGAAGGGCGGCGCGATCTCCTGGCCTTGCAGCCACATCTTTATACGCCGCGAACAAGTCACGCAAGGTTTGCGCAAGCCGTTCAGCTGCTCCTTTGAGGCTCGGGTGCTTGTCCGCACTGAGCATTCCATCCACTCCCTGACAATTGAAGATAAGCGGGCCGATGAATTGGACCATCGAGGGCGAACGAACCCACCTCCTTAATCATAGTACAAGCAGCAGTGGCAGAGGCCTTATCCGCAGTCGCGATAGCCTCAGCCAACATTGCTAGGCCGGCATCGACCTTCGCTCTCTCAATTCCCATTCCAGCAGCACCCAGTAACGGCCCTGGAACAGATAGTTAGTATTGGGGGCTGTCTCTTCCAGGATTTACCAACATACCAGGAAGATTGTCTTGATCATCCTCATCCAGAGGAATGTCGAGGTCAAGACCAGCAAACAGTGTCGCAGATGATTCCTTCGTGTAGAAAATAATCTCTTCAACTGCGGAGTTGATCTAAATAGGAGTTGAAGTAATTAGTGTTGGAAAAAACCCCTGAAGTGTGTAATACCTGATCGTGAAGCGTAATCCGGTGGTTCACTTCTGTGGGCCCAGCTTGGCCTTGCATGATAGCAGCAGTCAGATGAATCTGCTGCTCGGGTGCATTGGAGATCACCTGCACACGTGGATGCATAAGAAAAAAGCCGAATCGCTTCATCAGGACATGAAGAACCTCATTGGGCTTTTCGAGTTTCTTCTTCAAGATGGGATCCACAATGTAATTGACTCGAACCGAAACAATCTTTGAAAGGCTCACTGTTTGGAATATGTACTGACGGACAATTTCTGGCAGTTCCACGACACTGAAATATAGAACGAGACAAATGAGTGCCTGCCGAACGATTCGAAAAGAGGCTTATTTCTGAGACGCACTTGTGACAATTCATAAGCTTATCGTTCCAATCCTTGGAATCTCGACCCAATCGAATGATCTGGCGAATATCGTACAAGTCTGCTGTTTGCAGCAGAAACACCTTTAAATAAAGAAGCTGCGGTTAGTCATCGTCCTCCGCAAGTGTCTGATGATCATGGATTGTACCGTGCGCTGCATCAGAGATTTGGCTGCCACGAGCAGCGCCTTTTTCGCATCTTTTGAGATAGGGTTGTCGGCGATAGTTTGAATGTTCCGATTGATGGCAAGCACGCACTCTTGTAACTCCTATTCACAGCGTGGGTGCGTTAGCGCCTAGATAATGCAATCCTTTGCCGCGGGGTGAGGTCCGTCACGACAGCAGGTACCTTGGTGGAGGAAAGCATCTCCTGCTCCATTTTCTTGTCTAGCTCTCCCCACTGCGCCGCCTTCTTGATGGCTATCACCAACAAGGCAGAAGAGACTCAGATCTAAGCTGACCACAAGAGAGAACAGCAAAACCGTACCGAGGTCCGACAAGAACTTCATGGCGCCCACCAGAGGGTCGGTGTTGAGTGACTTGAGCTGTTTTCCATTTTTTTTAATTTTTAAGTTTTAGTATCGAGTGTAAATATATAAAAACTAAAACTCCTCCTATGAACATGGTCGATAAGTATATCAAACGGGTAAACGCACCTTGGCTCCAGTCTCATCTGCTTCAGTCGAGAAGAGAACACACTGGAGGATGCAATCGGCGATGGCCTCCAGCACTTCATCTACGGTTGCCTTACTGGCCTGCATCTTGGTTCTCGCTACAAGAGGTTAAAGTTTCTTCCAGAGGGAAATTAATTATCAAGTCGACAGAAAACCGAGGAACAGAAGGAAAATCTTTTCTTTTTTAATTTCTTTGGACGGGAAATTTCAGGCTTCGCGTTCTTCGTTCTCGTCCTCGTATGGCTGGTCGGCATCGTCGCCATCTTCACCATCCTCAGTGCTCTTCTCCTCCTTGAAGACGAAAGAAAAGTCGTATCGGATGTTGTGTGCATGGTGGTTAACATACTTGATGAAGCGCATCGTGCCCGGATCCCTGTACAATGTTGTAGATGAGGACCAGAGGTACACCGGGTTTTGCATGGACACAACAAAGAGGAGTCATCGCTAGCAACGGACCTGAAGGTTAGGGCCAGGCTGTTGGGAGTGCACGGGACCGTAAGCAGCTCGGTGTCTGAGTCCATGTATACCAACTGTCCTCCAGCCTCCTACTCACGCGATGGGAGTTAGCACAGCGCCAGACATTATGTGCACTCAGCATCATACCAGCGGAATTGTGTTGGTAGCACAGCAGAGAACCACATCCAGCGCCATCTCATCAGTCGGTTGGTCTTGCACGAGTGTGTAGGTGCCCGGACGGAAGCAGCGAACTAGAATTGATGGGAACTATTAATATTCATTTGTCCTCGCCTTCTAGCTTGTGAGCTAGCGTACCTTGGCTACTGCACTTGATAAAGTCGCCCTGAGTGATCTGCTTCAGGTAATTAAAGAAGGCTTGTGACAACAGAAACCGCTTGCACTCCTTCACTATGTCATTCTAAATAAGAGAAAACTGTCAGCCGAGCAATACGGCCAGACTCAAATGGAACATCATACCTCCTTGCCATCGGGCAGGATCTGGTAGTGGCGCTTGTTGGCCGGACCATGAAGTTCCCAAGGCTGATCGTGAAGCGTTTCAACCAGCTGCACAAACTTCTCCGCGTTGAGAAAGTTGTGTAGCTCGATGCTTTGTTCCTCTTCAAATTCGGCTGCGATGTCCTTCAAGTTCTTGGGATCAAGATAGACGGGATCGAGCCACTCGGAAAGCAGCTTCGCGGCGAGTTCCTCTTCCGCCGGATTAGTGCCCGTCGATGAACTAGAGGACACTACCTGATTTGTAGGAATTGGTGGAATTTCGGGTAGTGGAGGCTCCCGGTAGTGGGGCGGACGCTCGATAGGTGGGCCGTGGAACCAGCCGCTAATTGAAAGGCGCTCCTTGTCGGCGGTCAGTACTTCAGCGACCTAAGCGTGAACATATTAGATTGAGTCTAGTCAGAAGGCGTCACGTAACGCATGTACCTGATGATAGGAGACTGGGTTAACTACGAAGAAAAAGAGCGAATTCCACGCCGGTGTGAAAGAAGATACAATGCTATCTGGCTCTTGATGCTCATTAACACCGAACAAGTCCAACGATCCTCTGCGAACGACGCCCTCAGCATACTGCTCGCAAGCACTACAGGCAGGAGTACGCGTACCCGTCCTCATCTCTCCAATCCTTTGGCACGAGATATATGATATAGGCAATACGCCTCCCTTCGAGCTCGTCATCGTGACAGAGTAAAGTAGAGCCGTCGATGTACCTTGCGCATGACATGTCAATCGTATCGTTGAGCCCCTGATGACAGCCCAGCTATGTGAGTAAAAGCCACCTACTTTCATCAATGTAGATAACCAACCTCAATGCCTGTAATACCCTGCAGCCAGCTACGGAAGTCGGAACTATAAAGGAGCTCCTTAAGCTTGCTGACGTGCGGCAGTGTGCATCCCTGGCCACCGGTCATGTTGATGAGCAAACCTACTCACGGACTCATGACAGGTCAACAACCTTGAGGTCATTGCTCTGGAGGAAGTCGTAGAGATCGTTGGCCTTCTGAAGGTAGTGCAGACTCATGATCTCCTCCTTGAGGCCCTCCAGGAACCGCTCATCAAAGACATCGCGCAGCAGGGCGTGCGGGAACGGGTTGTCGATGGTCTTGTCGACCGCCGCCTTGATCTCGGCCACGGAAGCCGGACCAGCATACTTGGGATTGAGGATGACCTCGGGCGGCACCGCAGTGGCTGTAAGACCAATTCAGTTAGCAAGCATTTTTTACCATTATTTTTTAATAATAGAAAATAATTAAAATAATTATCATCTCATTTTTAAATAATTTGATTTTTCATAATATTATTCAGGTAAATAAATTTATTGCGTTTCTATTTGCGATTTGTAAACGTGAATTCGAAGATAATTGAGTGGCGATTCAATTGAATAATGGGTACCTAGTGCCTTACGACGCTTGGCTTCGGAGCCCTCCTTGCCCGCTTCGTCGCCCTCTTCCGCTTCCCCTTCCTTCTCCAGGCGGCTACGCTTGGTCGAGGGATGACGCGGATGCGGAAATTCACCGCCTGCTCCTTCGGACGTGACTCCAGCGAGCTGGTCCAGCTCGTGGACGAGCAAGAGGGGCAGTTTGAACTGATCCCGCTGTGCAGGGGTGAGGGCGCGCCAATGGGACAGATGGGTGATCCACTGCTCATTCAGCCGCTGCACTAGATGATCAAGTTCCGGACCGGATCGGCCAAATTTCACGCCAAGGCGATGAATGACGCTCTTGATGTCCTCATCTTTACGCACTTCATCTCCCTGGTGCTCCATCTTGCGCCAACTGATTAAAATTTGAGATGCGGGAAAACTTTTACCGTGGTACTTCTGATTGGCCGTTAAACGGAGATATCGGTGAAAGGAAGGCGAAAGTTACGATCCCGAATGAGAATCTGACGTAGCTAGCAAACTGAACGCAGATGAGGTTTTATTCTACGCAGCGCTTCAGCATACCAGCCCAGGGGACTTGTGTACTCCGAAGCACTAAGCCTTCCAAGCTGTTGGTAATGCCCTCCTGAAGCCGGCAACAGTGCACTCACGGAGGGCAGATAGCTGAACAGTACGATCACTGAGGTCCGCTGACTTCCCTGAAGGAGAAGACGCGATAAGGAGCGGACCTGTCTGTATCTGTCTCTGAGAACAAAGGAATCATATTTTCAGAAAGATATATCGTACCAGAATGTGAAGAATGTTGCCGACCCGAGTGGACACCCGAGAGCAATGCGAATGGTGGAAAAGCATCCGAGCACACGTGGAAAGGAGCATTTTAGGCAGAAGAGCCATCTGGTCAAACACCAACCGGTGATGCAAGCTTTTTAGCATCCCCACCTGCCTGATGTATATCTAACATTGACCTTGGCGAGCAGCGTGTGGCTGGTGCCCAAGAATCCCCGAACGAGTAGCCCAATGCCTGAAGTACTCAGCTGATACCCAAGTGCTCCGGGGCAGTCGCGCATTTATCGCCCTATGTCTGTGCACTCGTGGCAGATGTTGTCCTCATCTGCTGCTACCCCGGAGCCAGCTGGCTGTGAACCGGCGCCTCACTTAAATGCTGGGATCTGAAGCGGTTTTGTTTTATCCTCTGTACACTCCTGCGCAAGCACACTCACCCACCCACACACTCAAGGATGAAGCTTCCCTCTCTCTGGCGCCGCAAGAAGAACACCCCTGCTACTCCTTCCGCCACCATTCAAGCCCTTCAACTCGGAGGTGCTGCGGCCCTTCCTTCGGCGACACTGCTCACGGTGCCGAGCCAGTACCGCACAACCTCCGACCGCAGTCTTTCAGAACTGTCTTCGTTCATCGACTCCGCCACCTCCGTCACCACTACCGAAACTGCCTTTAGCGATCTTGCCTCGTCCGGACCAGTCGCCACAGACGATGAACGTGACAGCGACGGGTTCGTCGACACCATCCTCGCCTATGGCCTGGCGCCCTGCTCACCCCGGTGGCTTGTCGATCACGCCGACCTCAGCGCCCAGCAATCGCGCACCATGGCCCAGATGGGCGCACTCCGAGAGGCGCTCGCCGCCGCAGCCCTGCCCACGCGCTGATGCCTCCTCCCGATGAAAACTTCCTGCGTGCTGATATCAGTCATGATGGGCTTGGCTTTGTGTTTCATTAGACCCCCACAAGTAAGAAGAAAGTCTTCAGAGTATTTGTCTATTATCCTCCGTCACGTTTCTTCAGCAACACAGCTGAGTCCACGGAGAATCGTAACATGTCTGGTGTAGGATGACGATGCTTGCCGCCGAGGAGTTGTGCCATCGGCGAGACCACGATGGTACTGTAGACTGAGTACACTGATGCCGAGTAACACCAAGGTGGTGCTGGTCCCAGACAACCGCGCACAGCAAGGGTGCGCCATCGAGGTCGGCCGCGGTCAAACCCACGGCATGGCAAGTCGAGGAAAGGAAAGGCACAAAAGACGCGCTCGGAGATGACATACCAAACACTATTGGACATACTGCAGATGTGAAAGTGTTGACGTTGCTAAGTTACACAAGAATGTACACTCCCATTCTTGGCTTGATCTGCGTAGCAACAGAAAGAGTGTGTTATCTCCTAGTGATGCAGGTGGCACGTCCTTTGCTCGTCATACCAAAGTATCCACTTACATCTCCAGGCAGTACTGCTCCTCACACCACAGAGATGAAGCTACTCTTTTGGAAGACATCAAAGAAGCCAGGCACGGACGCCACGCTTGCTATCCAGAGAGAA
>CDEZ01019455.1:0-34894 GCA_000826365.1 Acanthamoeba royreba | reverse complement strand
GACCGGGTGTTCAGGCCCGACGAAGACTTCTACCCGCCGCCACTCATGACCTCGAGACCGTCCTACAAGATGACCAGCATGGCGCTCGACATGGCCATCGTCTACTTCCAGTACGGCAGGATCAAGAAGTTGGTGGCAGAGCACCAGGACTTCGACGTGCCGGCGCACGTCATGGCCAACATTGATGACTACCTCAAGCCGCACTGGGAACGGTACGGCCGGGACAAGACGTATGAGGAGTTCAAGCACGACATCTTGGGCCAGTACCCTACCTACCAGCAACTCGTCTACAACTACGGCCTGCCGGAGGACCTGATCGACGTGTATCCTCGGCCGTGCCACGCAGGCTACCACAACCTGTGCAAGTTAGTCAGCGTCAACATGCCTAGCAACATTCCTTACTACATGAACGAGTACATCTGGAACAGGACGCTGGAGACGCTGCTGAATGCTTACACGCCGGACAATCTGTCTCGTCTGATGGCCACACTGGGCGACGTCTCCCCCATCATGACCGCCATCCACGCGAAGCGACCCCTCGCCGCGCTGGTCCTCGTTCACTTTGGCTGCCCGCTCCCCGATGACGCCGAGCAACTCCTGGGCAAGGCCCTGTGTGGCAGACTCAAGAGTGCGCTTGCTGCGTCGGAAGGATTGCCCAACGGGCAGAAGCTGCGACCTCTGATCGGTCGGTGCGGAATCACCCTCTGCGACATCAAGAAGCCTCTGCTGTTGGGCGATGGCCACGTGTACGAGCGCGAGGCAGCCCTCCAGTGGCTCTCCTCGCACGAAAACTCGCCTCTCCTGAACGTGCCCCTGGCCGAGCACTGGTTCGGATTCGACCTTCATAACAACTGCTTCGTCTATGCCGACTACCATTCGAAAAAGGACAAGCTAGAGAAACTCAACCTCGCCTTTTCCTCTCTGGTGAAGTGATAGACTTATCAGCACATTCCCACCTTCAGCCTTGGTTGAAAACCTTACTTGCTGCACTTGTGCATCTTCTTCTCTTTCACAGTCCTCCTCATCCTTACTCCCAAAACCTTCAGGATGGATGAGCTCTTCTTTACTAAATCCAACTGTTGACTCACACAAGCAAGTTAGGTGGATTCCGCACACAAAGTTGAGTCTCCTTCAGGATGGTGGCAGGTTGCTGTTACGAGGGCAGTGCTGCCAATCATCGACGATGACAACAAGGATGGCCATGATAAAGTACTTGGACGTGGTACCAGGCTGCAAGCGCATGGCCATATCCCAGTGCGTCGCGGAAGTCAACACGGTCGCGTTGTTGTTCTGCCACAATGACCAGCCGTCCACAGGGCTGCCCGGCCCGAAGAACAGCTCCGAATAGGACTTGACCACTGGACACGAGACCGAGCTCACTGCGTAGTTGGTACGCACCGTGGCTGGACTTGTGGCCTGGATCTTCCGCTTGGCAAAGTCTGTGCTGATCGAGTTGTTGTTGTAGATGAGGTCACACAGGGCGTTGCGGGCGAGTAACTTGAGCGAACTGGTGGACAAGGGCGCGCTGGAGCGGATGCCGGCGAAGAGAGCTCGCTTGAACGAGTTGGCTGCGATGGACTCAGTCTCGGACATCACGTTGTAGGGAGCTATGGAGCAGTTGGTTCTCACTGTTGGGGTGTGCGAAGCAGATGGCGTCGCCGGAACGGACGGAGAGAAGCTCGACGAAGGCGATGAGGGGGGTGCAGTAGTAGAGCTACAGAAGCAGAGAAGAAGAACGAGAAGAACAACGCCACGAGGGAACACCATCTTGGAGTGCTTCCGCCTCGCTCACCAGAGCGCCACTTCGACGAAGACAGAAAACTGACTTGGGTCTTTATATGTAATTCCATTTCTGGTAAGCTCCTTCCATATAATTGAATTTATTCTTTTTAATATACAACTGGTATAGGCCCAGTAGCCAGTCGCCATGGCTTTCATGTGCTGGTGTGCCTTCCTCCTTTCCTGACGCAGCACACAGAATGAAAGCCTCATCTCCAGCCTCATCTCCTCATTTCAGGCCAGTTGATCGATAAATAGGAGTTATATTGGTATGTGTATGTACAGGTATGGAGGACAGTTGTGGGATTCCGTTCATGCCTCGCGCATGGGTCGCAGCCGTTGTTGTCGAGCAACGAACAGGGACAGCGCGGCCACCTGGTTGCGGCGCATGCGGAGGTCGGCGAGGTCGCCAGCTCGTTTGGGAAGACAGTCCGTCCATGGCCGGTCTTTGTTGACGTTCTGCCTCTTCTTGGGTAGCGTGATGGAGGTACGAGTGCGGTGGATCCCCTCTGGAGGGATGGCGTGGAGCTGCATCTCTTCGTTGTGTAAGCGGTGGACAAGCTTGAGGTCGAGCAGGAAAGGCGCTATCTTGGGTCCCAGCTGGGATGACTGGGCCATGGGTGATAGAAGGCTGGATCGTATACGTCCGTGTGCTAGCTATTGTTGTGTGTGCTTGTTGTGTAGAAGTAAGAATAGCCTGAACATTGTCTCGCATTTAAACTTTAGGTCCGAACTAACCAGGCGGCCTTGACAACGTTGCAGTCTTCTTGTCCCTCGGTACATTTTATAAATATTTTGTAGTGGCGGCTAGCTGCAAGTGCGTAAAATAAAAATTTGAAGTATGCAAGAGACAGTTTGACCGAGCACAACGCGACTGCATCGGCCGATGGGCTTCCTAGGAGGTACGGTGCGATGAGGACATGCAAGGGCATTGCGCGTTGTCTCGGACATACGCGCCGTAGCAGTTGACGCTACAATGTCAAGGAGACGATCAAGGAGTCCAAGTCAACCATCACCCTGAGAAACAGGGATGTTCGATGCTGACTACATCGATCTCTGCCGCCACGAGGGAAGCGACCTATGGAGGCCTATGTTGGTTGTGCTGACGGCTGCAGTCAGCTCGCAACGAGAGAGGAGCCGGCCAAGTGGACAAGTCCAGTTCAAGAACAACCACGGGATGTGGTATTCTATTGCACGAGAAGTAGAGTTGTCTGCATTCTAGAGAGATATCATTCCCTGAGGAGCAAACGGAGGTTGTTGTGAGCTTAACAATCTTCACAAGAGACGACAACACACGTACTCCAAAGTTGAAGTTAACAGTTGTCTGCGATGCAGGGCAGGGTGAAGGCGGTACGGGAGTCGGCGTTGTCATATCAGAGAATGCCACTTTACAAGGTTGCCTGCATGCCACGCACACAAACGTCAGTGCTTTCCTCGTCGAGAGAGAAATTTGATCAACACTCACTGATAAGCGAGGGCTATCACCTGCACAGCTTATGATAGGAAAACACAGGAATGTGGGCAGCACGCCAGGCCAGCTCCGTGTCGGTGAAGTTCGCCGAACCGTTGTCCGTGAGGACGAACATGTTGGCGTTGGTGGGCTTGCCGTCCCTCTCCCATGCCACAGCATAAAAGCGTCCTGGCGATGCGGTAGTGTTGGTAAAAGTGTATGGCACGTAGCCACGAGCTGGCTGGCCGGCGAAGAGGTTCTCGAGGAAGTCTACTGTGGGGAAGTAGTAATAGTTTTCGATGCCTGCAGTGTCGTAGAACACGCAACGCTTCTCGTCCACCGTTTCATTCAAGTCCCTCTCTGCATTCAGATAGATTGTCAGTGATATCTGAAATCACATCGCATGCACTCAAGATAGCAGGTAGATACCAGGAGTAGCCACGAAGACGCCACAGCCTGAACATGGAGTGAAGGGAAGAGAGGACGGAGAGTAGTTGGGGTTGGGCTGGATACCAGGACCCATAAGCGCCACCCTTGTCCACACGTCATAGAGGTGCGTGCAACCATAGACAAGTGAGAAGATCTGCTCACGAACACGAAGCAATTGGAGTTCCCGTTGTCAGTACTGGCGCAGTAAGGGCATCGCCAGACGAATATAGAAGTCAACCTGAATGGTGCGGCCTTGGGCGAGCTCATCCGCAGTGAAGTCCCACGCGATGTAGTCCACGTCGTTCTCGTGGAGCAAGTGCTCCGTCGATACGGTACGGCGGCCAACTTGCCCAGGCTTCATTAGTACGGGGTCTTCCATCGTGGCGTCCTCGCACACGTACGGGCTACAAACGAAGTAGTAAGTCAACAAAGCACACCGCGGGTGTATCCTGAGGTGAGGGAAAGTGTCGCACCAGTTGAACCCAGTGTTCCCGCTAGGAACATCAGGGTTAAGATCAATGTTGTGGCGGAGCACCTCCCGCTCAACGTAGGGATAGGCCCTCTGCCCGGGTGAGTTGAAGCACAGGTATGCCTGCCCTCCCATCATGCTGCCAAGCAGCATGAGCATCGCCACCAACATGAACCCTACCATCCCTGTTCTCTCCATTCTCTTCAAGCAGCTCCTGAACACCACTCAACGCACACTGCATACCAAAGAAGGTTTTTGGTGATCTACATGCATTTCCTAACCATCAAAGGATAAATAGTTGTAAGTATAAAAAAGGTCAACAGCAACAAGATGAAGCAATCATACTCGCTAAGCGCTGGAGAAACCGGCCTGGCTGTGACTGGTGAATTACTTGATATGTGCATCTCCTTGTGCCTGTCTGATCACAGACACGGGGAAGGGTGGAAGATAGATGGCTATGGAAGGGTGGAAGATGTATCTTCAGAGTGGATGTATACATTGCTGCTTGACCCACACCCCATCACCATCATTGTCGTCGGGGGAGGAGCGCCAGGCGGTGGAATTAGGACGTGTCTCTGTACAGTACAATATGCTGCGGTTGATTGAATCCGGCATCTTGGCTCATCTGATCTCGTGACCACCAGGCTCAAGCGTGGAGGGGCCTCTGATGTACCCCTCATGATCGATCGTGATCGAGAGGATGTGGCAGTTTGGTGGCCGTTGGTTCTGTATCATTGTCCTCAACCTCATTCTCATCGAACGAAGTATAACACTTTACCCCATCTAATGTACATGGATGTACTGTTAGTTCATGACATGAAGAATGAATGCTCCGCGTTAGTACCTCTTCGTGGCGGCTGATCATCAAAATCCAGTCCATAACGGCGCGCGTAGGCCTCGGCAGCCTTGCGATCGCGCCGATCGAATTCGTCCTCCGCCTTGCGTCGATGGCGTTGCTCGCTCTCGGCGCGCTTCTGCTGCTTACGCCGCGCTGCCTCTTCTTCTTTGGTCCGTCGTCGCAGCTCTTTGTCCATCTCACGCTCCTTCTTTTCATCTGCCCTATGCGCGCGCCACTCGTGCAGCCGCTCCTTCAGCTCTTCCTTCTCCTCGCGCAGCGACAAGATGCGCTCCTTGATGACGCTCCTCTTCTTCACCTTCATTGCGCCATCCTTCGATTGTGGGGACGTTAACGTCGTGTGTGATGATGACGGTGGCGAAGAAGATGGCGGTGATGCCAAGGAGGGACATGATGGCGTGGCCTTACTAAGCTCCAGCAGCGCATCAGACGACTTGTGCGCACCCTTGTGTCGCGCGAAGAGGTGCCTCTTCTTCTCCTTCGACGGCCCGGACGCCACCTCGTCCGATGTATACAGCACCGGCCGCATCGTAGCCGCGTCGGCGCCGCTGCCGCTACTCGACGTCGAAGATGGCGACGACGTCTCTGCGGCGGCGGTGACTTGTAGCACGACTACTGGCGAGGTAGGCGCACTACTCCGCAACGACGACGATGATGTGGCGCTACTCGATGATGAAGATTGTGAGGAAGACGATGACGATGGTGGTGCGGCTATTGTAGAGCCACTACACGGCAATTTACTCGTCGAGACCCATCGACGATCGATAGACTTGGGCGATGGGACGCTGGGGTCCGCTACTCCACGCGATGCCTCCTTGGCCTTTTGTAGCATTATTAAAACATTACAATTAATTTATATCAAGAATTATAAGGATTGATATGGAAATGAGCGCACGTACTTTGAGATGCCCAGGCATTTGATTTAATCGATGATTATCAATGTCTTCTTTCTCATCTGGCGACTCGTCTTCGCTTTCGTCCTCATCCTCTTCATCTTCTTCCTCTTCCTCTTCCTCATTTTGCTCTCCTTCTTCGGCCTCCTTCTTGGCGAGGAGGTCCCTCACCATAATGTCGTAGATGTCCCCTCCCGACATCCTCCTCACACGAGTTGGTCCAGTACACCTTCTGCAACCAATTTGTTTTCTAAGGCTGTTTCCACAATGTTAAGCAGTGTAAAAAATCCCAAACGCGTTGTACCACTTCCGCAGCACATGTTTGTAATTCCCCAACGATGCGGATATATTTTGCATTCCTGTTAAATTGGCCGATTGGTGACCTGCACAAGCCGAAGCTCAGTGGTCCTCTGCCTCACTGAGGAGGCCGCCAGCTGAGCCTTCACTAAGATCACCCTCTTCATCGAGGAATCCGCCTTCTTCTCCGAAAGCATCAGCCGGCAGTGAGAAGTCATCCGCGTCACCGCCACCGAGTGAGTAGCCCAGAGTCTCGTGCCTCTTGCGGATGCGGAAGTACACAACCACGCCCACAACTGTGAGGACGATGACCAGGAACGGCACTAGAACCTATGTGGTGACCCATCAGAGTGAATACTTATCAATGCACAGACTTTTCGTCGGTACCATAGCGACAATAGCACCACTTGAAGGTCCATGGTAGCTCGCAGATGACAGGTGAGGCAGACAGTTGCTGTCATTCAAACAAATGGATGAGTGTTACGGCTGAGGAAATGAAGAAAGCAAGAGCAAGAGCAAGAGCAAGAGCAAGAGGAACCTGTTCTCAACGACGGAAAGAGATGAACCAGAGTAACAATCATCACCATCATCTGAGCAGCGGATGAAAGCTTAGATCGCGCATCAGAGCAGAGAGGGAATCAGAGGGCACATACCGGCAGCGAGGGATACGATGACTCCGCCCTCATTATTTTCCTCCTCTTCTTCCTCCTTAAGAAGAGCTGTGCAGAGCTGCCGCCAGGTGCGGGCCGGAGGGTCAATGCCGAATGTCTTCTGCTGGTCGTGACATCCATCCCATAGCTTTTTACACATGGACGGGCAGATGGCGATCGTGATATATCGGTCACCCTATACATTCACGATCTTGTCACCCAACACCATCACGCTACCGCACCAATACAGCAGAGGGTACCTGAGCATAGGAAGACGTTTGCGGGCTGCACCACAAACACAGCAAGTCGGCGACCGCCAGATAGCACTTGTTCCGTGTTCCGTTGTTGTAGATGTCCGTCAGTTGTTGCTGTGAGAGGAGAAGAAGAAGAAGAGGACAGCGCTGATGAGCAGAGCATTCATATCTAGCATCGACCCACAACTACGTACCTCGACTGCCGGCAGGATGTGGCCTGCAACGCTCTTCTTGCAGCACGTCTGGGCTCCATACCAGCAGCACGTGCTCATCATGCCATTCTGCAACAAAGTGAGTAAACAAGAGTAACAAAATAAGGAACAAATAAAAATAAGAATGTTCTAAACAATATTTTTATTTTTAAAATAAAAATAATATTTCGCGATTCCATAAAAATAAAGAAACGGAGGATCATTCAAAAACAAAAAAAACCTTCTCAGGAGTGAATCCAGGCCAGCAGGTAGTGCCTGCCCTCTTGCCCTGCAAGAAGTTGCTGTCATCTTGAAGATTACCCCACGCATCGCTGCGGGGAGAGATGTCGAGCAACGCTCGCGCTGGCAGCAGCCAGGAGGCCAACAACAGGAGACACGCTACGAACGTGGTGGCCCTCGGCATCAAAATCTTTGTAACGAATCGATTCATCTTTGGGAAGGCAATGTGATGTGCATCACCCACACAGATCCCACATTCCTCACATTTTTAGGTCCTTGGAATTCAGGGCATTTAGGATATTCTTGGCATTTCAAGCTTGAAATTTCATCTGCTTGCTCCTCCAATTGGTGCATCGTCTTTATTTCTTCATTCTGGTTGCTACAGCAAAGGGAGTTGAAGAGTTCGTGGCGAGCTGATGTATGGACTGGAATGTCTGATTGTCTCGCGTTCCCGTTTACTTCCGACCCGCGACAAGGATGACGAACTGAAGACGAAGGAGACGACAGTCCCCCTGTCCGTTCTGGACAACAGCGTGGCGCGCTTCAGTCCCACCTGTGCCGTGTGGTTCTTCGAGCGACCGGAGACGGAACAGGGTCGGTCGGCCATGTCCGTCGAGCAGCTATCCCTGTCCCTGCGCGAAACCCTGACCAGGGCGTACCCACAGTGGGCTGGTCAGCTGCACTGGGCGCCCTACGACTCGCGTGCTGCTCACTCCGACCACACGAAGCGCCACGGCCGCTTACGCATCACCTACGACACCACGGAGGATCCTGGTGTAGAGTTTGTCATCGCGCACTCACCGACCGAGCTCGGCTCTCTGGTGCCGAGTGCCGGGGAGCGCGCCGCCGGGCACGGCTGGTGGGACGCGGGGCAGATACAGTGGACAGACTTGTTCCCAGAGGGCCCGATGGCGTTAGGGTACGGCTCGACAGCGTGCGCAGGTCTGCCATGCATGATGGTGCAGATCACCACATTCCAATGTGGTGGATTGGCTATCGGAGTTATATTGCCACACCCGCTTGCCGATGCACAGACCCTGCTGTGCTTCATGCATGACTGGGCCTTGATCAACAGAGTGATGGCTGACAAGAAGCCTATACCCGAGCTTCGCCCGGTATTCGACCCCACGATTCTTGATCAGGCCGCCGCGGGCGACATTGACGCCGCCGATCCAGATGTCGAGCTCCTGAGGATTGCGCGCTCGCTACCGCAGCACCGCTACGACTGGTGGGCGTCGGGTGATGAGTGTCCATCGTACATGCGTCAGGCCACTCTCGTGCCTTCGGAACTCGCTTCATCTTTCGCAGGACCTCTCGGCACGCCGATGCCCTGGCAAGAGTGGGATCCGCTGGGAGACGTCGATCATTACCTGATCCACTTCAGCGACGACGAAGTGAATCGGATGTGGGAGGAAGCCTCTCTCTCGGCGCGTGTGAGCCACCTGGACGCGCTGCTCTCACACGTGTGGTCCCTCATCATCCGTGCGCGTGGACTCGAAGAGGACGAAGACGTGTATCTCGACGTCACGCTTGGCGTGCGTGGTCGATTGTCACCACCGCTGCCCGACGCATTCCTCGGCTCACCCATAACGATGGCGGCAGTGCAGATAAAGGTCGGCCACGGCTCCAACCATGACATTGCGAGGATGGCGGCATCCATCCGTTCGACAATCTCGGAGTTCACCCCGTCCTCAGTCTCGGCGATGCTTCACGACGAGGCCCACCAGGTCTCTGCGCAGCGGCTGTGGAACGCCTTCTTGGGGCGGCGCCACACGATCGTGACTTCGTGGCTCCGACTGGACGTACACAAGATGGACTTTGGCGGGGATGCGAGGCTGCGTCACGTGGAAGCAGTCATGCCGAGCGTGGATGGCTGTGTGCAGGTCATGGAGGCAGGGCCCGACAGAGACGCTGGAATCACTGTGTCGCTCCATCTAGCCTCTGAGGTGATGCAGAAGCTGTTGAAGGACCCGCTCTTGCGACACTACTATCACCATTAAACGCTTAGCCATCATGGATTCCCACTGTTCTATGCCACATATTGCCTCTATTGGCTCGTGTTGTAGAAGAGGGAGAAGAGGCCTCCATAGGCCCTAGCTTGAAGTGCAGTTTGCCAACGAGCCACTCTCCAGTACTAGTGAGCATTCATTTGCTGATGCTGTGGTTTCTGCAGGCGTGTCTGCTGCTTGTTGCACCATCATCACAAGCAGTGCAATACCTAGAATTGCAGGGCATCATCACATCAGTTTAATGGAAGAAAGGTACATGTGTGTCACCCTCGGTGGAGCGGACAGTGGACTTGAAGCGGTCGTCAATGCGCATGACCTTCGTAGGCGGTATACCGTACACCCGCTCCACCTTGGCCAGGAAATCAAACGTGCGTTCATCGGGTTTGTGAAGAAGTGTCATCAGCCCTCCCAGTTTGTTGTAGATGTTCACCAGAATGCCTGAGTCGTCATCGTTGCTGTTACGAAGTGCTGAATCGTTGCTGACGTGGAAGAGTTGCTCCGTGGTGCAGGCCTCGTACCAGCCGGTGAGACGAGGCCGCTGATCCGATGAAGGATAGACGACGCGGTGTACTCCCGCTTTCAGTTGACTGTTCACGCGGAGGGCAGCCTCGCCCAGCCACAACACGCCGAGGTCCTCCTGGCCATTGATCGTGTTGATCGGTCCATCAACCCATTCTTCCCGCCCTTGCGGTTGACCTTGGGCGTCGAAGACTGGAGACTTTAGCTGCAAGCCTTGTTGATCGGAGAAGAAGGAGATGGAGAGCAAGCCTGGATCGAAGTGCGCCACACAGTTGACATCCATCACGCTTTCCCCATCGCCCTTCACCTGATGCATGAATGCAATTCATCAGTGATTGCCGCTGACCAACCTACCATCAGACTGCAGGAAAAGAAGGAAGCACACACGTACGGGCAAGACAGGCCTGTGAGTGTTATAGTAACGGGCAAAGTCGAGCATGCCAAAGTGGTCTTCCCACATGTACGCCACGGGAAGGTCTGCCTTACGTGCCAGTTGATTGTGTGGCATCCCGAACAGGGGCTCGCTCAATGCGAGAAGCAATTGCATGACGCCAGCGTCGAGTGCCCATGCAAAACGGTCGAACCAGGGATCGGACAGCTCTGGTGGACGGCGCGGGAGGACACGCTTGCCGGTGAGCACGCGATAGCTCTCCTTGTGCGACGCTTGGCCTGAGTACCCGAATCCCTGCTTTTCTGCGAATTCCGACTTGATGGAGGGTGAGTTCGTCTCGAAGAACTGGCGTACCGCATCAACCTGCACCGGCTCAAGGCGCAAGTGAGCAGGGAGTCGCACGAAGCACCATCCCTTCATACGCAAGTTGCGCACGAGCGTGTTCACAGTGTCTGCGTCTGTGTGTGTGTAGAATCAAAATAGCCTCAGTGTTAGTCATGCATGTCTCCAAGAATCATCATCAAGAGTTAGCGAAACAAGGAACCTAGAGAACGAGGCATGTCCACGTAACGTCCAAGAGGGTTATCAAGGAAGCACAGATCAACCACATCGTGGCCTCGGAACTGAGTGACTTTAGGCTCTTCAGGTGGCCACCCGAGCAGCGACGGCGTAGGTGAGGGAATCGACTCCATCACGCTGCCTGCCGGTGACTGTTGCGGTACGAGTGGTACCCATGCTCCCTGCGGTGGGATACGACTCACTTCATTCTGTTGATGATCATCAAGTGTGAAGTGAAACCCACATTCACCGTCATCAGCATCAACATCATCAGCACCATCAGAGTCGTACCTGTTGTGGAAGTGGTGTCTGTGACTGTGGTACTGGAGGCGTCTGGGGTAGGTTCGTCGTGCTCCATGCTCGCTCCGGTATCAACGGGGGCGGCAGCTGTGTCATCTGAGGAAATGAGGATACCACAACCTCAGCAACACTCAAAACCTTTTGCCTTCACTGTCCCGTCCCAGACTGACCTGTGGCTGTGTCGGGCCTGCCTCGGTTGACTTCATGTTGGGTTGAGGAAGAGGCAACCCCAACTGCTGTTGTGGCGAATCCGGAATAGCGGCCAGAGGACCACCCCAAAACTGGGTCGCCTGGGCCTTCATGTTGATGTGGAGTCTGTTGTGTG
Source organism: Acanthamoeba royreba (assembly GCA_000826365.1). Taxonomy (NCBI): domain Eukaryota; phylum Discosea; order Longamoebia; family Acanthamoebidae; genus Acanthamoeba; species Acanthamoeba royreba. Next base: position 23,284 of record CDEZ01019455.1, on the reverse strand, counting down.
TACCCCACAACTACCCCGTACAGTACAAGACTGGTACGTTGATTGGTGCCTACGTGTGCGGGTTTACTGGATTTCAGTTCATCAGCCCATTAACATTTCAGTGAATCTTTTTTATTGTGCTTGATTGGTCAAGCTTGGCAATTTAAGGCTGACCGGTACGCAACCACATGCACACAAGAGACAAGCCTGAGTATGAGTTTGTTATCGCTCCGATTCATTCCGAATGATGAAGACAACAAACCAGCAAGCTTGAGCACAAACCTGGCTGCGGCATGCCGTACATTCGCTACGTCTCTTTATCTCCGATCGATGATGTCATCAGTGACCGTTTCGCTTGCACAGCTGCTGGGCCATGACGGAGAGGAGGCTGGTGAGGCGGGCCTGCGCGGTGAAGAGCTCCTGCATGGTGCAGCTGGCCAGCAGTTCCCCGGCCGTCGCGACCTGTGCCTCGAAATCGTCGGGCTGGCCCTTGGCCGGCCGGCACAGCTCCCTGAGCATCCGAGACAGGTCGACCGGTGCCTGACGTTCGGAGTCGACGGCGGTGGCGGACGTGGCTTCCATGGCCTTGCTTGATGGATGCAGTAGTCTGTCCACCGCCAGCTTGTCTTCGGTCAGCGGTTGGGGATCAGGCACCTGCTCCTTGGTCGCCAACGATGACGAAAGCGAGGCCGACGAAGACGATAATGATGTTGATGAGGGCTCGGCCTTCCGCCGCTTTGCCGCCGGCTCGGTGTCCTCTTCGGGCTGCACGGCAGCTTCAGCGCCACTGAGTGACTTTTCCTTCTGAATCAGCAGCTCCTTCTGCCAGTTGATCGAGGCTCGCTTCCTGAGTCGAACGTTATCCCTGCCGGTTTGGCGGTCCTTCATCTCCTTTTCCTCCAGTTCCTTCCGTTCCTTCTCAAGTCGCTGACGCTCTTTCTCCTTCTCGAGCTCGCGCTGCTTGGCCGCCTCCTCCGCCTTGATCTGGGCTGGCGTCTTGACTAAATCCTTAGTCACGCCATCCATCGGATGAAAGAGAGATCCCGAGGCGAAGAGGCTGAAGGTGGATCCATCCTGAGTGTAAAATAGGAGTTAAAAATGGCCGGATGACGCGCTTCCGATGGCGGTTAAGACTGACCTGCGAGGACTGATCCAGCCCATTGTAGAACGTCACCGACTTGGCTTCCTTCCGCTGCCTCTCCAGCACTTCGAGCTGTTTTAGGGAAAGATGAGCAATGTACGATAAGAAGACGTTGTGATGAAGTAGGAGAGACCTGATGTTCAGTCAGGAGCTCCTCCTTGTCCGATTTCCGCTTCTTCTGTGCGAGGCCGCTGTTTACGGCATCCACATACCGACGATCGTTCTCCTTTTCATCTTGGCTATCGGCTGCTGGTGCTGTGCTGCGTCGACGCTTGGCGATACGCCGGGGGGATGTGTCTCCACTCGATGACGCTGCTGCAGCTGCGGGCGCCGTGGGTTTGCCGAACTTGGGCCGATCATCCGACCCTGCGGATTGCAGCGGATGATGAGTGAGCATAGGTGTTCCTCAACTGATCGCTAGTCACTAGAATATGACGTTGACCAACCTGGGAAGACCTGTGTGGGCACTTGCATGTCGTCATCAGCGAAAGCCAGGCTAGCAGCGTGAGATAGGGACGCTGTTATGTCTGAAAAGAAAGACACAGAGAGTGTCAGCCCAGGTCAAGCAAGAAAAGTATATGCTATGTACCCTCACTGCCACCAGTTCCGCTCCAGCCAAGGGGCAACTTGATGGGTACCTTCCCTGAAAGCTTGTGCAGCACGCTGACCAGATCCTCAGGGAGACCTGGCAGAGAAGAAGCAGTACCGACTGGATTCAGAACAAGCCAGAATTGTGGTGAGAGCTGATCAAGAAGAGAAGCAAAGATGGCTTGGTGGCGTGCATGTGGTATTCCAGAACTGGATAGCTGCGTTCTTGAGCACCTTTCTCTTTGTCACCAGCGCCTCCTAGTTATTTAGAATGATCAGTCATACATTCGCTCACCCATCGTGAATGAACTGATGAAAAATGGAACCTTGAGCAAAGGCGAGAGCAGCTTGGCTGAATCGGAGTCATAGGGCGGCTTGTGGTTGGAAACGATCGACTTTGCCACAACGTCGAACAGTTTATCCAAGTCCTTGCGTACGCTCGTCATGGTGTTTCGAGGGAGTGCGATACTTCAAACGGCCAGCGAATAAAGGTTAGTTCGACAGCATTGCGCTGTGAGTGTAAGGACAATCAATTGTACCTGGCGTGGGGAGGCACAGGGCTCTCCTGCAGCCACTTGCCAATTCCTTCACCAAAGGTAGTCACCAGACAGAGAACCTTCATCACGGAGCGATTGAAAGCAGCTTCAGCACAAAAAGCAGCAGGAACACCGATCCTTATCGGCGAAAGTTAAGGTACAGTGATAGATGAGTTTACTTTACCTCCGATCTGCCTCTGGCCTTGCTGAATAGTGCGGAGATAGTGTCTGTGAGATAGGAGAGCGACACCTGCCACTCGATCCCCATGAGCTGCTTTGTAGCGGCGTCCAGCTCTGTCACCATCACCAACAACTGATGAGCTGAAAGGAACTCTTTCGACGTTCAGCATCCGATGTGGTCGGTACCTTTCATGTACTCGTTCACGTACTCCTCATCTTGAGCGGCGAGAGTCTCGGGGTAGACAGACATCGTCTTGAAGAGGCGCAGGAGCAACTTGAGGAGTGCACTTGGTTCACTGGACCGGCCCCCTTGTCAGTGAGGATCATTCATTTCCCCAAAAGAGAATCGCAGCGTACGTACCACGGCTTTGATTTGCTCTTGTGGGAACCAGCTGCGGAGATGAAGACGTTGTTCGATCCGGCCTCCTTGACCATCATCTTGGCTGCCTCGATGATCTTCCCGACACCGTTGTTCCACCGTAGGCCAGGCCGGAGGATATCCATGATGAGCTGACACATATGCTCGACGCACCCTTTGGCCTCGTCCTTGAGGGCCGAGATCCTGCATGCAACGTGGCAATGCGTTGAGATGATACACATCACTGTCAGATGACCGGGAAGAATCACCTGAAGAAAGTGGAGTAGAGCAGATTCCACGTCTTCTTAACGTCTCCGACAGTGCCATCCACCAGCATCGGCCATGAAGTCTGACCGTCACCTTGAAGAGCCGCGCGAAGCGGGAAGAGCAGCGCACTAGGTGCAACGTGATGCATCCGTGAGATGGCTGGCAAGCAAGGCATGCAAGAAAATATTAGGGGGAAGATATAGACTCACGTATAGTACACCATGCGGTGGTCATGCTTGTTGGGCAGCGGGAACGGGAACGGTACGTCAGCAGCGCAGTTCGTCTCCTCCATTCGTTCTTCGAGATTGCGGGCTGCACAAGAACTGATCAGTGAAGGGAAGGAGGACAATGCTGTGAAGGAGGGCCATCAACGAACCGATGCACATCCAACCCATCATGAGCACCTTCTGGTTGGTCTTGCGGGCGCTCGATGACTCGAGCAGGCTTTGCAGCACATGCAACGCGGTGAGCAGGGATGCATTAGGGTTGACTTGTTTCTCCTTCTTAAGAGGTGGATATCAAAGTACATAACTGAGTTATCTCATCAAAGAAGCTAACTGGGAAATAGTGTACCGCGGGAGTGATATTGAACAGCGTGTTCAATATCTCAGTGAACGTCTTCTGTTCTGAGACAGCGTTGATGTTGGTGAAGAGACCACTCAACAAGACTCCTGGCCATGAGATGAGGAGAGTAGTTTAGGTGAGTGGTGAATGAAAGGTACGTGATGCTGCTGTGATGAAAGCCATGTGGAGATACCAAGTAGAGTAGCAGTGGATGCGTGAGCGGTCGGGGATGATGAATCCGTAAGTATGTGATGAGGTGAGGGCGAGAGACGGTAGGTATGATGGATAGCCTGCGCCTTGTTCCCGCCACGACCGGATGATGCGATGGTAAAGGCTTGAAGAAAGCGATAGAGAAGGGACGACGCGTAGGCGAGCGGAACCGAAGCCTCTTTGTTCCCGAACAAGCCCGAACCGGAAGCGAGCAGATCACTGAGGAAGTGAGCGAGTTGAGATATAACCGAGGCAATCCTCTGCAAGGGATGGGTGATGAGGTGAGAAATGAACACCATCACGGGTAGGTGCAGGGAGCATTGAGGGATTGCAACCTTACTCTCCGGGTCTTGCGTGTGCAGGCGTGCAACACGATCGACGAGAGCTTGCCATACATTCAACAGAGCATCCTGAAGGCGAAGAGGTGAGAATGGCGTTAAAGAGCACCCCTATTAACACGAGGAAGGCAAGTACGGAAGTGGTGAGAATGTAAGGAGGTAGGATCTGCAAAATGAACAGGGCCAGGTTGTCCACAAGCCAGTCGGCCTCCAAGGCCAGCGGCTCGGGATCTAATGTGGCTTTGTCGCTCGTATCATGCGGGAGGGCCATCAGTTTGGCTGCAACAATGTGAGGAATCCATCAAGCCAAAGGTCAGGATAGAAGGGCGCATGTACCAACAAACTGCAGGACCTCTTCCACCAGCTCCTTCTCAGTCAACTTTGCCACTGCTTCAAGAAAGGGGAAGAAGACCTGGAGAACATTCGCGGTCATCAATAACACGGCCAGCGAACGACCGATCGGCCTTGCCCTCTCTGCAGTCATACCTGTGAGAACACGGTGGGCAGCGACTGGCGAAAGCCAGCGACCATGTGCATCCACGAGCGAAGAATAGCGCGCCTGACATCATCACTCTGCTCGCGTTCGATGCTGCTAAGATATGGTTTCATAAGCAGTTCGGTTCGCTTCGACTTGGGTCGGAGAAGGTGAGGCATGTCGTGTGTGCAATTGTCCATGAGGTACTGCCATCCTTCCCACGTTGCGATGCGAACGTTGGCATCGGTGTGATTGAATGTAGCCTGAGCGAAGCACACATTCGCAGACACAAATAAGCAGGCGAATGAGCGAGAGTGTGGTTGGCACTGTGGATGGACATACGGAAGGAATCTGCAGGAAGGCTTTGATGAGTCCGCTGCTCCAGAGCTCTTTCTGAAGTAACACGACCAAGTAACCTGATTATGAAGTAGGTACTTGAGTGATGAGTACACATACTACGAAAGAAGGGCACAATCTACGGTGTCCTTACCCCACACACGCATGGCGTAGACAGGCTTATCCTTGCCTTGGACCGGAGACTCTTCGTCGAGAAACAAGTTGAATCGTTCCAGCAGCCCGCCGTTAAGCTCGCGTACAAGCGCCTGTTAAATGGTATCATTAGTGGAACCGATGTTGATTCGCGCTGGCAATCTTGAGGACGTACTGTGGAGACAGTCGGGGATATCCCTGCTTTGGTGAGAAGAGAGATTGAAGCCTTCACGACTGCCTCCGCCTTCTCTCGTACACTGGGGCGAATGCCGCTGATCAGTACCATACTCGAGAGCAGAGAGTGTAGATGACGCACGTGGGATTCTCGTGCAGAAGACGAGTACAGGCGAGTGGCACCCAGATATCAGCATACTTGACCATTAGATCTGGAACCTGACCCAAAAGCTTGCCTGGCGAAGAGAGTACACAACATGAGCGGATGATAGTAACAGGTAGTGGTGCCCTTACCGTAGGCAGCGATAGATTCATATTCGATCGTTGATGAGGGGAAGCGCGGAGCAGATGTGCCGATAAGCTTCGCCACGGCATCGAGAATGTCAGGTAACTTCTTGCTCACCGCAAAGCGTAGCTGCTGGATGGCGATGCACCACACCGCCAGGTTGCAGGTCGTCTGTTGCGTGCCATTCACAACGTGTGTGAGGGTCGATGAACAATAAAGTCACAACTGGATGGAATCCAACCTTTGCTTCTGATGTCCGAATCACGTCTATGACTGCGTCCAGCAATCGCTCCGATTGCTCCTCTGCATTCATTCAAGAAAAACGCGCACATAAGCAGCAGCGTGATGATCATGCGCACATTCTGGCGCACACATCATCACCATCCACCATCATCACCATCACCATCACCATCGCCATACCGGTCAGCTGGGCCACGACGGCTGTGTTATAAGCAAAGTAGCCAAGCGATCGGAGTGCTATCTCTGCCCTGTCGCGGTTGGTGAATGTCGTGTCAGCCATCGAACAGAAAAGACGAAGGAAAGTGGGCCACAAAGAAAAAGAAGACTGACAAACGTAAGAAAAGAAGAAGGTGTACATCTTCTTGGTCTCTACATGACGACCAACTAGAGAGGCGTAGGCACCCACCAGTTCGTTGTTGAGATGGGTTGTGATCTGTACCGGATCTAACGATGTGCCCTTGAGAAGGGCGTTCAGGGCGTCGAACGCAGCGAGCGAAGTCTTTGTAGCCTTCCCAGCCTTCGCTGCCTTCAGCACGTCGACAATCTCTGTCATGGTTCGAATTTATGTCCGTAAAACACAATCTCGGCCAAAAATGTGAAGGATGATGAATGAATCAGAATTCAAGATCCAATCCCAGCCCTCCAGCATCCACCTGCGAATCTGTGTGCGTTGTTTTTCGCTATGTTTGTCCAGCTGCACAAGATGGCCCGTTTCTGTTGGTAAAATTTGGCGCGAAAACCTTTGTCTTGTTTGAGGCATTTCGTAATGATTTCGATCATTTCAAATTCCTCCCCCAAATTTCTTTCGAACTTTCATTTTCTTTCGAATTTGTAGCGGAAAAGCGTGAGACAATCTACGTCCTCGCCGCGCCTCCCACCGGCGGCCGCGTAGAGAAGGGAGACCTTGTTTTTTATTTTTATTTGTTTTTAATTGATGGATCTCTCGCTCGAGCGGGCGCTCAAGATTCTCGAGACGCCCTCGGCCTCTGCGCCTGAGACGCTCGAATTTCGTGAGAATCGCATCCGAAGCTGCCGCCACGTCGCAGCCCATCTCTGCAATCCTGCGCTTCGGTAAATATTTTGATTTTATATTATTAATCATATTATATTTTATTAATATTATATTTTAGTGTCAAATATTTATTTTTATTAAATCTTTTTCACGCGTCTCTAAAAATTAATTCTGGAAAGTCTAATCAAATTATTCAGAAATTAAATAAAATATCACAAGAATATATTCCTTCAGTTTACTTATAACATTTATTTTTTAAAAAAATAGAGCGAACACAGATTTTGCAGCGCAGCTGTCACGCGGCGTCGGTGGTTTGCTGCAGACATGTGGGGACAAGGACATGTCCGTGTGGACGGTGGCCGATGAGCACCTCAACAAGGTCATCAAGGTAACACGCCCTACGCCGAGCAGTGAGCACTCAAGTTGATGATGAGCTGACATTGATGTGTGCGCTGTAGACTCTGATTGCGTCCTTTCAAGACCGTGTGCTCATTGCGCTGTACAAGGGCATCAAGGCATGACCACACTTCATTGATTGCCACGTTGTTTAAGACTAACCCACTTGATTTTCTTCTTCAGAGCGCTGACAGCACACGCGCGCGACGATCGGCATTGCTTAAGTTCTCGCAAGTTTGTGAGCACATTCACCCCTCCAAGTGCAGGAAATATGTCTCATCACTGTTGACAGTGATCCAAGACATCATCGAAAGGGTAAGGCCTTGATGACCTCTTTTATGCGACAGTATCAGCTTAACCTACCTTTTCCACGACACCAGGGTGATGAAATGATGCAGGAGACACTGAGTGATGCCATGGACAAGATATGCAGTACCCTCGTTTATTACTTGCGCGAGAAGGAGGTTAACAACCTCATCGAGTTACTCGTTCGTAATCTTGCCGATCCTTCAGGTTCGTATTCTGCCCGTTGTAACTCTCTCGGTTCAACCTTGGAATTTACGTTCACGATGCAGGGGCCATACGCCGGGCATCTGCGGCTTCGATCGTCACAATCTGTCGACATTACCCCAAGTCTCCGTTTGACTTTGCTATCTACACTATTCGGAAGCAGCTCCAATCTTACTCCATTCCATCAGTCAAACCAGACCAACAGGTGCCCTTACGCGTTTACACTGATTTAGTTGTCGGAAAAGCTCACAGTACTTGTTTAGGACCTACCTACATCTCCCGCTGTATCGCCGAAATCGATTAGAAGGATTCTGAGTGCTGCACCCACGTCACCAAGAATGTCCTTCATCGACGACAATGAAGATGAAGAAGACATTGCAGAAGAGGAGAGATCTACAGATGATATTAAGAGAGAACCGACAAGCCCTAGATCAGAAGATAAGATTGACGAAGGTACATATCTTTGCTCTCACGCCGCTGCGCTCGATCACTCATGTTGTGCCAGCAGAAGCCAAAAAACCCATTACGGAAGCCAATCTCTATGGAATACTCTACTGCCTTCTTCAGTTGTTGAATCTGTCTGAGGAATGGAAAAATCGAGTCATTGATCCTCGCAATCCAATCCTACCCCATGTCTTCTTCCTGCATGAACTTGCCTCGCAATGGTGCGGTCTATTTTCTTTTTCTCAAGTGCCTTGTATCCCATGCCAACAAATGTACTCCGTACAGTGTGGTTCATTACGATCAGAATGTGATGGGCATAGCTCTAGAACTTCTTCAGGCCATCTTGGCGGCATCGTATAGCCCTTCACGAAGTTCCGTTATCAACTCGCAACTTGTTTCTGCCGACATAGGTAAGTTAAACATGCTGCACACTGTTTTTCCAACAGCTTATGAATCTCTTCGTTCCAGTGCCTGAGATCTTAGGTCGATTAACGTGGATTCTCAACCGCAAGCCGCCCGTCCGGGTCGCCTCTCGAGCTGTTGTGCTCCAGTGCCTGTCGTACCTGGCCCTCCACTACACTCAATCCTTCTGCGATTACTTCCGGCTGCAGTCAGATGCTGGCTCTACTGAAGCTTCAGTAGAGGGGACAGAGCAGCCGGCTAATAGTGAAGAGGAGTCGCTCAAATCCTACACAGAGCAGCAGCATTCTATGAAGGAGCTGCTCCAGCTCGTTACGTTCTCGGATCCACTGATACGCGGAAATCTTGCTCATGTCATCGCTGGATTTGTTTCCGGTCTCCTTCGAAATCCTCACGCTGTAGCCATTCGCAATACGGGGAATGAGCAGAGTGTGCTCGCTCGCGATGTGGTCGACATTCCGTCACTTATCAACAATTACTTGCTCCGATTGCTACTAGACGAATCGGCGAATGTGCGCAAGATGGGATGTCGAGCACTGGTCAGCTGCTTCAACGATGTACTTGCTTCATCACATGCCCGCTGCGCCATTACCATTCTCTACACTCTGCTGGACAGCATTCGTGAGGATACGTACTGGCTGGTAAAGACTGAGGTAAACTACTTACTAAGCACCCAGTTAATTTGCGTTCAGTCTCTGATTGTTTTTCTGCTCCTAGGCTTTGGCGTTTGTCGCTAGCATAGACTTTAGTGCTCTGCAGTTGATTGAAAGAGATATCGCAGCAGAGAATCGGATTTTTGTTTATACCCAAGAGGAGACCTCGTTCCAAAGGCGTTGCTTGAATATGGTTCTTGATCTTCTTGCAAGCCCCGACGTCCGTGTGCGTCAGGTAACGTCGTTCCTTCAGTAGCGCATGGGTTACTATTTGATCGCTAAAGGAACAATAACCTTTGCAGGCGGCTGCAGAGACCATTGTTGCTTTGGTTGAAAAGCTACAGCTCTATTCACCTGCGTATTCTGCTAATCCCTATGCCGCCCTCATTGAGAGACACATTCGTCATCTGGCCAATATCCACTCAATCAAAAAGGTACATAGGCTGCCGCGGTAGGTGAATGTTAGATGAGCTGACAATGACTTATGTTAGTTTGCCCTTCGGCGGGACATTCTCTATAACCTCTCACACATATCTCAACTTTTACTCGAACGAGTGAATTCGCTTGTTCCTGATGACGGAGTTCGTGGGGTCTATCGCGCACTGATGCTCATGTGTAAGACTTACTCAAATCCTCACAACTATCTGGTTCACTCGCATGGTACGAGTTCACATTCGCCAAAATCCATCGTGGTGCATGTGCTCATCATGCCATTGGTTTAGTGGAGGGCATTAAGCATTACGAGGCTCTGCCAAACCCGATGGCCATCTACTTTGGCGACTTCATCCCTCTCATACTTGATAGGCTGACAACGTCCTGGGTGGCTACGGATCTCGATCTGCACATTGACCTCGTTCAGGTTGTCACTGCTGCATTGGCACCTTATTAATTAAGCTGTCACTAAGCCGAGTGCGAAATGAGCAGATTATTGGTCATTTGTGCAAGAAGTCGGAGCGGCATCACCTTACTTCGCAATGGCTTCGCGCTATCCAGCACCTGTTGGCGGTCATTACGTTGATATCTCACATCGCCCAGCGTAAGCCCACGCCACAGCCGAAGCCCGAAGCAGGTAAGATTCGTAAATACATATATATGGAATCATTCTGTATAGCCTATCACTTGCCGATACCTGATATATATCCATCTTATCGCACATAACAGCTTCTGGCCTTGCAATGATTGCGGATTTGGCTGGTATCCATTACAGCATTGTGTATCGTGAGTGATCACTAACGTTTTCTATTTCCAGCATCACCCTCAACAAAAGGCGCTGTATTAGGCGCAGTTGCAAATCAAGGGGTCTACAATGAGCTTTATGAGAAGCTGCACAGTGCCTTCATCACCTCGCTCATCTCCTTCGACGATGACAGATTTTCCATTCTTCGCAAGGCCTGTTTCAAGGTTGGTGCTTCCTCAGTCATTTATGGCGAGTTCCCTTCTCATCATCTTTACCTTTGTTCAGTCCTTAGCAATACTCATTCGTAGCGTTGGACGCTACGTCGTTCCCTTTGCGCAAGAAATCCTCAGCCATTTGAATATTCACTTCTACCTCTGTCCTAAGGTACCTCTCCCGCGATCCTGTCAGGCACAAACAGTGTGCAATAACCATGGTGTCTAGGCTGTCATGCCATGTTTGTTGGAGCTGTTCATGGTGACATTCCACCCCGTGCAAGCTTCCAAGTCTCAAGGCCAACGTATGTTCCACAATGCTTCTACCAGGGCCCATCAATCTGTCGCTCATGATCACAGTACGGATCAAAGAAGCCCTCCCTGCTCTAATCCAAGAAAACCTCGTTTAAGAAACTGAATCGTTTCATAGGTGTGGGCATCTACGAACAGCTCTATCAGAACTGTGATGACGACGCACTCGGCGCGCAACTGTCCAAAATCCCGTCTCTACGACCATCCCTCCTGGCACACCCATATCGACTTCGCGAAACCCAATCCGATGACTTCTACAGCAAAGTTGACCTACCAATTCCGGTGCTAGAGGCCGACAAGCTCATTCGGTATCTATTCCCGATGTTCCGTTTGGTTGTGTACCCACTCACAGCTCGCCCTCATTTTTCCAGGAGTGGTAAGTCGCTGATCAGGCTATTTGAACCGCTTGTGATCGGCGCCATGAAGCTCTATCGGGACACGCACAATATTGACTTGCAAAAGAAGATTCTCTTTATGATGACGCAACTCATCAAGTTCGGGGTAAACTGAACACTGCTTAACTAACGCTTGTGTTTATTGCAGCTGCTTACTCCTTTTCATTCAGATTGATTTCTCGCGTTTGGATAAAGATCAATCGTTCCTGGGCCATGTAATCAACCAGATCATGGGCAAGAAATCCTATCTACCGCACCCACCGCACATTCTTCCCTACATCTTCGATTTCCTTTCCGTCCTCGCCATTATCCGAAGACATTCTCCTGGCGTATGTGTCCCCTCTCGCGTTGATTGTACCACCCAAGGTTGGAGAATCTCATGTTCATCCTCCACAGACCCTTTCAAACGAACGCATGTTGCGATTGACGTCATGTGTGTTTAGCTCCCCTTACTGGGCAAGCTCAGGCACCCTCCTTTCCACTATTGCCAGGTACGTGTGCTTACTTTCGCGTTCGTCGAAGAATCTCACGTTCTAATCACTCCGAAAAACTCCAGTATGCTGCGTGAGCTCTTCAGTTCGCAGACCACAACAAAATGGATTGAAGAGGAAAGTGAGAAGGAGCTGAAAGAACTTCGCGATGAGTTCTTGGGGCGTGTTCTCAAGCGTGTCAACCTTAACCAGGGTATTTCGCTCCTATCGATCATCCTCTTCAAGAGTCGCTATAGAGTCGAGGAAGTAAAGGGGTACGTACCATATGTCAGTCATATGACTCCAGAGTATTCACTCCACCATGTTATATTACAAGATACGCGCTCAAGATCGGGCAGAGCCTCTTTCCGCTCTTGGCGTCTGCGTCCCTCGCATCCAACATCGCCACAAACGATTATGTGAGTATCAGCAGCTCTGTTGTTTCGCTCTTCCTACACTGACGCCCTGTTCGCACAGGAATTGATGGAGCTCTATGCCCTCTTTGATAAAGTTGTGGAGAAACACACAGAGACAGAAAAGGATAAGAGGGAGCTACTAGAGCAGCTTTGTGCCGGATTTCTGGGGCTGGTAGGTTTGCGACAGCAGCCTTTTTCGCCATACCTTGAATGACAGCAGCCACTTATTTACATCTTTCAGTGCAAGGAAGTTGAGAACCGATCAGAGGATGTAACGCGCTTCAGTCAGGGCAAGCTTCTATCTGCGAGAGACTTGGAGCAATCGATCAAATCTGTAAATGGGCCCTTTTGGTTGCCACCAGCTCTTGTGGTATGTTCAGCTGAAATTCGTTATCCCTAACTTGAGATGAATGTTAACGTGTTCCGCCCCAAGGTTCTCCGATTCTTCGGCACGATAAGCGAATCAGACCTTTTGGCAGTGCTCGCATCAAAGCTGGAGCTCAATGAATCCCAGAAGGCGGACGACGTGTTTGCCCAGAGGCTTGTGGAGCTGTTGTTCCTTGCGACCCGTACCCCCTCTCCCCGTTCTGAGCTTCATTCAGTGTCAGATATTGAACGAGAATTGTTTGCAGGTGATGCGCTGCAGAAGGAGCATGCATCCCAGTTCGCCATCGAGCTGTACTCCCATTTAACACACCACTTGACTACCTTGGTCTCGAACACGAAATTCCCTGCGTTGCATGCTGCCTTACGGACTCTATGGAAGAATACCGGGTTTGTCGAACAGCGACTCCTTCCTCTCATATTCAATGGGCCTGTTACCTACGGCCGAGAAGTCGCATGCGTGTGTCTTGCAAGGTAACTTATTGATCCTCACACAAGGAGGAGTGATGGAACTGAACACTTACTGGCAGAGTCATGCTTGCTTTGAACTTGCCCGAGCTGTGCTTGTGCCTGCTCAGGTTCGCGGGAGCCGAAGAGTTGGTCAAGCCTGGCTGTACCAGAAATGAGGGCTGGAAGGCACGAGTGATCAAGATCACAACACTCGTGGGCTACCTCTCCAACTTCATCGATGCCTCGGCGGATGCCTCTGGTGATCTGACATGGACCGACGACCTCGGGTTGCTTCTAGTGTACGTCATCATCTTACCTTTCACCGTGTGCCGTTCATGCTCTGAGCGCCATTGATGCTTATAGGGAGCACGTCGGCGAACCTACCGTCACAAAGTTCCTCGGTACAGTGGGGAAGGCTCTGTCGTCGCCGACCCTGTACGCCACAGCCAAGGGCAAGTTCGCATACCAGTTGTTCATCTTCTTGAAAGAAAGTCTGTTGTCGGATGACGCCAGCCAACATCAACACTTCAAGAATCTACTTGCTGGTTTAGGAAGCCTACCGCCGTCCATTGTCACGTTAAAGGTAGTAAGCAGTCACGACTTGAGTGAACATTCAATTTACCCTGATACTTGGCCGTGGTAGGTCATCTTGCGCGTGCTGGCCCGATGCGGCAGGTCGCTGTTTGCTCAGAGACTCCTCGCTTCGCAGCTCTTGTCCGAAATCGCATATGTGCTGTCCAGCTCTCGTATATTTTATATGCTGCAGGGTAACCTCACTGCCATCTGCAAATCTGGACTGTGACTAAGCATCGTATTCTATTTTGCATGCAGGCATCGACAACCAGAAACAGCGTGAAGCGAAGCTGCAAAGGCAGGTAACGAAGGTCAGGCAGCTCTTCGATGTTCTCTGCTTCGACGAGAACTCGCCGCTTCACGTGGCCTTCACTCGGTTTATCGCTGGTGCGCGCGAGCTGTTCACCAAGCAAGATGACGAGGAACAGAGTGGTTCCAAGGGCGATCAGGTGTCACTGTCTGCTCGACGTCACTCCGAGCAAGAGAATTTGGTACTTCTGAAGCAAAGGCTGCATGGCGACAACTGGAAGGACGCATTCGCGGACTATGTCAAAGAGCGTTCAATTGAACTCAACGGACAACGAACGTGCGAACACGATCATCTGACGTCAGGCCTCAAAGCCCTCTACTATGCCGACAAGACGAGCTTCCTGGCTTTGTTCGGGCCCTCGCGCAATGGGGAATCGCTACCTAATGCGGATAAAGAAAGGGATGCAGAAAACGAAGATATGGAAGAGTTACGCGAGCAACGTTGCGATCTCGGTCTGCTCGCCCACCTCATCATCTCCTCTAAACCCATCATAAAGGATGCCGAAGTGAGGACCGCGCTAGTGGCTCTGCTCGCTTCACGAATCCACACAGTTATACAACGGGAGAGCGCGTTGTCCTGGCACGATCATGTCCAACTTGCTAAGTGCGTGATCTCCGTGCTCCAACACGACGGACGACCATCAGCTGGATTGCTCGGCTCATCATCTGCGACGCCACCATCACTGACTGCTTCGGCTGCAGCTCTATTACCCTATAAGTCTTCGCTCTCACAAGCCCTCTTCAAGGATGTGGATGAGCTGAAGATGATATCGTTCTGCGGTTCGCTTCTACGGCAGTATTTGGCGACACTCGACAACAAGACGTCCAACGACAGAGACCTCACCATCTCCGGCTCCGAGGAGGATCTCTTTGTGGTTCTCAAGTGCACCGAGATTATCATCAGCAGCAGCAAGCGAGAAACCTTGACCGAGTGGGCCTCACCCGAAGAGAAGGAGGCATGGGAGAGGATGTTCGCCAGCATTCTTAAGGTATCCTTTCTCCCTTCCGCCAGTGTCATTAATGAATGTAACCCTCCACCACTTTAGATTCAATCCTTGCTGTCCGGTAAGTCGATCAGAATGGCCCACGAGAACATAGGCGAAAGAGAGGACATCAAGATGGAGCGAGTCATGGAGATCTTGCTCTCCGAAGACACCAACAAGCGATTTGCGTATCTTCAAAACACGTTTGCCGACAACTTGGTTGTCGATGCCTACTGTCAGATGGTAATCGCCCTCGCCAGGAAGGACGTCCAACTCATTTACCCACAAATAGTCGAAGGAGGTACACCACACCCCATACCTCTCCCCATCTACCAGGCGTGACACTAACAACATTTTTTGATGCATCACAGCCTATCTCGAGTACGATCTGCTTCAAAATATCAACAACATGCACGATAGCAGTCGACAGAAGTTTGATGAGAACCCTGAAAAAATCCTGGCCATTACTCTGCGCTTGCTCAATGCCGTCACGTGGGATCACAACTCTCAATTCACGAAGCTCTGGTTCGTTCTTCGCTTAAAAGGCAAAGCGTCAGTAGCTAATTTCAGTCCTTTATATGACTAGGGCAAACTTATTGGCCATGTTCAATGCAAACAAAGTTAATGAGGAGTGGTGCACCCTGAAGACGCAGTCTCTTCTTTCTCGATCTCTCACAACTCTCCTTGTGCGCTCCTGCCTTGCCGAAGCCGCACTATCGGTAAGCTGTTTTTGTCGCTTGCAAGGGACGATAGTGGCTAAGACCTATGTTTCTCTCATCTGCAGGAAGTGACCGCCTCGCCTAGCTCGCTGAGCGGGACAAAGTGGCACTATTGGATGACCGTCGGTATGATGGCATGGGACGCTTACTCCGTCATTCACGTACCCCGTGAGCGTGAGCTTATCTATCTTAATAGCGAGAATGGCCAGTCTTTGGTGAGGTGCGTACTCAATTTCTTTAAGGCCAACTTTTGAGAGTCACTCATGCCTTCTTGCTTCCACTTTGGTAGGTTACAGAGCGCGCTTGCGTCCTCCGTTGCGAAGATCCAATCACCAACTGCCCATTCTTTGGGATCAGCTCATTTTCCTCGCCATTTGCCCACCAACTCAGCTCTACATAGCAGCAGTTTGCTGCTCCTATCGCCCTACCACCAGAACATCGAACGGATTGGCTGGTATGCCCTTTTGTTTTATCCATTGTGAAGAGTTGCAGATCAAATCAAAATGCCACACAGGCCCTACCTGCGATATTATGCAGGCCAAATATCAGTGCACGAGCTGAGGCAGAACAGGCAGTACAAGTGGCAGGTACCTAAATACAAGGGACATCCAGTCTTTGTGTCAACCACTAACTTGGATTTCCTTGTGTTTCTCCTGTAGGGAATCGACATGAGCACACTGGTTGATGTTTTGCTACGTTCCTTCGAGAAACGCCTTGCCTCGGAACCGGGATCGATGATGGCCCGAGAGATGGTGCAGTATATCGGCGCAAACGATGAATACGGATCTATGCACTTACATCAACACGTCCATAGGTGTGTGGAATTCTGATTCTCTCGGATGTCTTCCGTGCCGATCATTGGAAGTGGATGTGTCAGCTTTTCATACGCATGCTGAACGAGGTACACCTTTCGTTCAACATGAGTCGCACGTGCATGAGAAGACGTAAAACTTAACACACTCGAGCAGGATCAGATAGACGATCACCTCCTTCACTACTACTTGCTTGTGGGCATAATGAAAGCGCTCTCCGTGAGCGAGCGGGATTGCCTACAACTGGTAACGCCGCTGTTCGTGGCCAATACCTTCCGACAGGCTTTGGAGGGCGTGAGCCAGGGGTCCCGTATGGCGGCACTCAACGCCTTGCTCATTTTGATCGAGGGCAATCTATCGAGAGTACTCCATGCCGTGCTCACATTCTCGGGTATAATCTAACAGTTGCTTGTGTTTAGGTTTTGCTGCCTCTTTTGCCGTACTTCTTCAAGACCATTCTGGCAGCGCTGTGCGAAGAAGGAAGCGCCAGTCACTGGACTGGCACTGCCCGCGAGCAGGCGCATCTGGTCGCTGTCACTTTCCTTCTGATAGAACAGTATCCGAAGGAATCGGAAGAGCAGGATTTCACCCGAAGGGCACTGTTGCAGACAATTAAAATAGGCGAGACCTCGGACAACAAGATGGTAGTTTCCATCCCAGCACTGATGATTGTGGTGAAGCCAGTGCCAACTAACTTGTTGAATGGTAGCTGCTAAGTGCCATTTTCAGAGGCTTTGACCGACTGCTGATCTCGTTCTCACTTTCGCACACTCACCGTAAACGGTTAACAAAGTTCGCCATGGGTACACAGACACCCCACTTGCTGCCTTGCTCACACGTGAGTACCTTTCTGACTATGATCGCCCCTCAAGGCAAAATTCACTCGTTCGTAGGGCAGGGTGATGGGGAGCTCTTCCTCTACTCGCTGGGCTTGATGCTGACCGTGATGTACACGGAGCGTGACAGCAAACTACCCAAGCCAAGTACTTCATCGCCCACCGATAGAGAAAGGTATCATTTACCTCAATGGAAACCACCCTTGATGCTGCCCGACACTTGAAACAACGCTGAAACCAATTATCTTTCTGAGCAGCCGCAACGAGGTGAGGAACATAGAGCGAGTCACCATCCTCTTCTCTAAGCTTTCCACATCCTTGTCCTTCGAATCACAGGCTATCATCAAGTACGTTACCCTGTCTCCGTATCTTCGAAGCAATTCACCTGATCTTATCACATTCACTGCAGAGTGTTGCCACGCTTACTGGTGGACTTCTTCCGTGTGGAGCAAACTCTTACCTTAGTTATCGGTGAGTTTGTCAAGGCCGTCGCCAAGGGCGGGCCGTCGCCTGTCTCTTACATCCTATACAAGGTGGGCTTGTGTCCTGTGAGCATGTGGCATGTAAGTTCTTCAACCTAACTATCGTGGTTCAGGTTTTCCGCTTGTTGATAGCGCAAGGACAAAAGCAAACGCTCTCGCAGTGGATTCTCATATGTGCGCCAAACTTCACCAACATTCGTCAGCTTGCTTGGTCGACTTGGGGCATGGCTTGCCTCTTCCTCCCGATCGCCAGCGAACGCGCTGTGCGAGCTCTTTTTCCAGACATTGCCAGGACAGGCTACGTGCCTGCCGACCTGTTCATACTCATCGCCTTCCACTTCTATACTCTCCTGGTACAGCTTCCTTTGTCTTGCTTCTTCATGAGGACACGGTGACTTATCACGTATGTTCAGGAGGATGATTCTGCTCGCAAAACCTTCATCTCTACCTTTGAACAAATCACTGAAGAACCCTTCTCTTCGCTGGTACATGTATGCAAGATGGATGTCAAACGGCGTAAGCAGCTTCAGCACAAAAAGCAGCAGGAACACCGATCCTTATCGGCACACTCTCCTCCGGCGTCGCCACTTCCTCCGGTGCTCTCGCTGAGTGCGCTTCGATCCAAGTCCGAGGGTGGTGAGAATGAAGAGAGTTTCGAGGAGAAGGAGCGCCGAAGGAGGAAACAGCTGAGCCCGCTCAAGGACCGCCTCAGCGAGAAGCGGATACGCGAGCGATTCTATGCACGGATGCGTCGAGGAGACGGCAGCAACAGCGGGAGCGACGCGGAGGCTTCACCCCAGCCTAGATACGATAGACGACGCGAGAAAAGTTACGATGAAGCCGCATTGCAGCGCATCAAGGAGCAAGCCCAACTGCTGCGCGAGCAAGAAGAGGAATCAAGCCGAGGCTCAGGTTCATCGATGGGATCTCCAACACAATCACCAAATCAACGACGGCGTGAACTCAGCTTTGATGAAGTCACACAAGCTCGGCGGCGGCTCGAGGCGGAGCGCCAAAGAGAACTCAAGGACATTGCCACGCTCGCTTCTGATGAAGCGCAACGCAGGCCCAGCAACAACGCAAGTGCTGAGGATGCAGAGCGGACTGGAGACGTGGACGAGCACACATCCACGTCCCCGGCCAAACTCCCCAAGAAGAAGCGACGCAGATCAAAGAAGTCGCCCTCCGCTGGACCGTCGGGATCGCCAGCTTCCGCATCCTCATCGTCGGCTGAGGACAGCGACAGCCCTGCCAGCACGGCATCGCCTTCGACCTCGGCTGCGCCACACGCGACGAGTACCGGGGAGCCTCAAGAAGCTGAGGTGGAAGATCGAGAGAAGGAAAGGCCACGAGAGGATCAAGCCGTAGTGGTGGAAGTGAAGGTGGACAGCGCCTCTTCTTCACCACCCGCAGCGAACGGAGAAGAAGGAACACCTTGATGTTCCTTGCGCGGTGAAGCTTGCGTAACCTAAATTTCGAAAATATAAAATCGTTTCGTTGTTGTATGAAATGTTTTCCTTCAATTTTCTTTTCTTCCCTAGATTTTCATTTCTGCCTTTTATTGTCAACTTACCCAATCCCGAGTGTCGACACCAATTACCACCTTTTCGTGAGACAAGCGAGAACGGTTCTCTGACCTCTGCTGCGAGGGCCAGCAGGGGAAAGAACTTGAAAAAGGCTCGAAACCTTCGATCCACAGGGACAGGGGGACGACGCCTTGCTTGCGTGGATCGATATTCGACAAGATGTCTCGATGTGGACGAATCCGTCGAGATTCTCTACTGCTCCACCTCGCTCTCATCTCCCTCGCTTTCCTCATCCTTCTCACATGGAGGGCCGATGCCGCCAAAGTGAAATCCTCCCTCTCCTCCACTAGGTCTTCCTCTTCTTCTTCATCTTACAGAGACTTCGTCAAACAACAAAGGGAGGGGTCGAAGAAGAGGGCATCCTCGTCCAGTACCCTTCAACAACGCAATCCGGCCGCCCTATTCATCCTGGATAGCGGCAACACCGACTTCACCAACCTCTCCATCTCCAACCTCGCGGTGGTCGCCAACAGCATCAGCGGTGAAAACGACACCGTCTTCTCCTCTGATGTAAAGGAAAGCCTGGAGGGAGGAATCTGGATCCAGGACTTCAACTTCACATACTCCAACCAACTCGACGCGATCGACAGCCATGCTGCGGCCGCCCTCATCTCGCTTCTAGTTGCTTCCGGCACCAAGCACTGCACTTCTGGTCTTTGCGTGCGCGACGTGTCCGAGGCGTGGCAGCGAGGCGCCATAGAACGAGGGTGACAACCACAAGCTACTTGATCCTCCTTAAGTCGTTCACTGATGTCTCTCCTTGGTGGTCCGCAGGCTGTTGGAACGGGTGGTCCCGTCCGCACTCAAGGACAAGCCCTCCACACCTGGCGGAGTCATCCCTCAGCTCATCGGCAACCTGGGATGGGGTCAGTTCAAGGTGAAGAAGAGGCCTGACAGCTCCAGCGCCATCCTCTTCAAGGGTATCTTAACCTTCACCTCTTTGCCAGAAGCAATGTATCTTAACTGCGAACCAAAATGTGCAGCGGCCACTGCTGTCGCCAAGACTGCGTTCTCCGACCTTGTGGAGCGCAACGAACCGCACGTGAGGAACCTGATGCAGAAGAAGAACCTGCAGGGCATCGTTGACCTTTCCTACGCGCTCGATGTTACTCCGTTCCTTGAGAAGCTGGACAAGTACAACCTGGTCCTCAAGCTTGGCCTCAACAACCACGCTCCCACGGAGAAGCTCACGCTCATCTTTACCAATGCCTTCCTTCAGTCCTTCCGACTGGTCATGCCCGGTACATTCCTCAACTCCGAGGTGGCTTGTATGGTGGTCAGCTGACTCACGCTCGCGGCCAACCACCACCAGATGCCACGGTGAACCCTGACGGTAACGTTCTCGAGGAGCTGGGATGGAGGTACGAGACGATGTCGGTCTTGTATGAACCTGGATACGTGAGCACAACCCAGAGCTTCTCCGGCAAGAACACCTACTTCAAGAGCAAATGAGTGTTACCCTTCCTGCGCATCGATTCTCGACGTGGATTCTCCATTCTGGAAGAGTTTACAACCAAGGGAGAGCGACACCTTCACGAACTACCGCACTGGCCTCTCCCTTTCTCTCTCTTTCCTTCCTTTCACTCCATTCTTCTTGAACTGATTGATCCCCCGAAGAGGGAGAAGTGCACTGCCGACGCCAAGGTGTACACTCATCTGAATAAAACCCACACAAAGGCAAATGCAGGTGAAGAAGAAGAAGAAGAAGAAGAAGGTGAGAACCAAGCAACTTCTTATTAGACGGGAAGCACAGTGGGAGAACAAATGAGGCTTGGCCTCCAGGGATGGAAGCAAGAGAAAGAGAGAAAGAATGGGTCCATCAATGGATGGGGAAAGAAGGAAGTGTAACCCAGAGAGGTCTACCCTGGAGTAGCCAGGTTAGGTGCAGCAGTTGTCGAAGACGTTAACCGTGTTCATCATAAAGTAGGCCTGGATGCGGCCCCTCACGTAGCCGGCCGTGCGGACGCCGAGTCCAAAGTGGGTGGCGGCGTTGATCACTGAAGCGTTGTTCCTCTCCCACTGCTTAACGGCCTGATCGGGCGTACCGGGGCCGAAGAACAGCTCGTTGTAGTTGGTCACTCTGTAGCAACCGGGGTTCCTCTTGCAGATCTTCTCCTGGTTGCTCCTCTTGGCGCTGTCGGGACCAAAGGGGTTGTAGTCCTGGAAGTCGAGAGCGTCCGACCTCCTTGAACTGTAGTCATTCTGGAGGGAGATGTCGTTGCCCTCCAGGTCGCAGAGGGCGACCTGAGCCAACTCTGAGAGGGAGTAGGACAGAACGAGGTCCCAGTTGGTGTGGATGTTGAACCTCCTGAAGATCTGGTTGAAGTATTGACGCTCCGCTCTGGTACTGGTCTTCGAGTTCGCGTAGGTGGTGCAATCTACCGCGGTACCCTTTGAGTCCACAACAACCTCGAAGAGGCACAGCAGTGCCAGCAAGGCGAGCGCCTTCATCGCGAACGAGGCCATGGTGTGGTTCGAGTGTTAGAGGTTGAGAGTTCGTACCAAAGCAGACGCGTCTCCGTGTCTTTCGCGATGGTTCAGATAAGGCAAAGAGTGGATTTAAGGGAGCCTCCTTACCAATTTAAGATACCGTTTTTATCTCATACTTCAAAAGTTTGGGACGACCGCCAAAGAATGGCTTCAGAGAGCTATCCCTGTGCTTCTTTACCACCCTGAGGTCTTCGCGGTCATTCACTCCATCAAGACGCCTCTTTAGTTCATATGAGAATGATGAAGATCCACATCCCTGCAAGAGCGCAGTCGTCTTCTTGAAAGAGTTTAGCCTGGAGGGGCTTTGTAGGATGGCATCGGAGTCATCGGTGGGCAGCGATTGATGTCATTAGCGATACGCACCAAGCTCGCCATGAAGTAGTATTTGCTCCCGTTGCCCCCCTTGGAACCGGGCTGCAAGCGCACGGCCAGCTTGTTGGTGCGCCATGCCTTGAGTGCGTCGTCACTGGTGCCCGGTCCGAAGAAGAGTTCCCAATAGGACTTGACCACAGGACAAGCCATTGCGCTCACCGGATAGTTGCTCCTCACTGTCGCTGGTGCAGTGGCCTGACTCTGTCTCTGCGCTTGGTTGGTGCTGATGGAGATGTTGTTGGAGACGACGTCGCACAGGGCCGAGCGAGCCAGCTGTCTCAGCGAGTTCGCAGAGTCGGGCGGCGCGGAGAGCAGCCCGAAGAAGAGGCTTTGTTTGAATGCACTTGCCGCTGCGTTCTCCGGTGGAGACATCAGGTTGCCCGGCGGGATGGAGCAGTTGATCAGCGAATCCTTGCGCAAGCCCATGAGGACGAAGTTGTCCAGCGTCAAGTTGTTGTATGGGGAGCCGCAGGTGAGGGTAAACCTGATCTGTGCGCGGGGGTTGTGCTCCAGCATGGTGTAGTTGGAGAGGTCGTAGGCGTAGGAATCAAAGCCAGTTGAGTTCGAGTTGATGACGTCGATGTCAATCCAAACGCCGGTCTTGTTGCGGGCCTGCATAGTGATCGGGGCGGAATCAAGGACGGCGGCAGCGAAGGAAAGATAGAGGTTCTCGTAGTTGACCGAGTTGAAGTGGAACGTGACGTTCCCGATACCGTTGCCGCAGTTGGCATTGAAGGCGGTACCGGCGGAGTCACCCCCGTCGGCGCCGGTGGTGGTCCCGGAAAGCCACCAGTTGCTGCGGAAGGAGGAGTACACGTAGCCCGAGCCTTCGTCCGCTGTCACGTTGCTGGTGAACATAGTGTAGAGACCGTGCCCGTTGAAGTTCCACTTGGCCAGCAGTGTGTAGTTCGTTGTGGCCGAGACGACACCGGTAGGGAGAACCAGCACAGGAGCACCAAGGCCATCGTCCATAGGTGACCCATCTTCTTCTTCTTCTTCTTCTTCTTCTTCTTCTTCTTCTTCTTCTTCTTCTTCTTCTTCTTCTT
>CDEZ01019454.1:0-62558 GCA_000826365.1 Acanthamoeba royreba | reverse complement strand
ACAACATGTCTCTTGCTGGCAAAGTAGCTATCGTGACCGGAAGCTCTCGCGGCATCGGTGCAGCCATCGCCAAGCAGCTCGCTGCTGATGGCGCCGCCGTGGCTGTCAACTACGCCAACAGCGCCGACGCTGCCCAGGCCGTGGTCGAAGAGATCCAAAAGAACGGAGGAAAGGCGCATGCCTTCAAGGCGGACGTCGCCGTGCGCGACCAGGTGTTCGCTCTGGTCGATGCAGTGGTCAAGCACTACGGCCAGTTGGATATCTTCGTCAACAACTCGGGCGTTCTCACTGCGGCGACGCTGAACAAGACCACTGAGGCCGAGGTCGACTACCTGGTAGGAGTCAACATCAAAGGCACGCTGTGGGGTATTCAGGCTGCCTCGGCCGTCCTTCCCTCAGGAGGAAGCATCATCAACGTAGGCAGCATTCTTGCTCGCCTTTCACTTCCCGTTCGTTACCTACCTTTAACCTTTTCACATTACGACGCTTTGCGAGACTGACTCGGTTACCCTTCCCTGATGCAGACCTTTGGAGCGTACGCTGCCTCCAAGGCTGCTGTGGACGTTCTTACCCGGACCGCCGCGAAGGAGCTCGGCGGACAGGGCATCCGCGTGAACGCTATCGCGCCTGGAGTCATCCCGACAGACATGACCAGCGGCCTTGGCGATGACGGCAAGGCGGGCATTGCCAAGACGACTCCCCTGGGGCAGAGACTAGGCACGCCGGAGGAGGTGGCCAACACGGTGGCCTACCTTGCCAGCAGCAAGGCCAGCTGGGTCACCGGTCAGATCATTGAGCTCGCGGGTGGAATCTAAGCCATTCGCAACAAATGTCTGTTACCTTCCTTTCCATCGAAAAACATTTGAAGGATATAAATGTCAAATACCAGTTATCCACTTACATTCTCAGCTTGATGTCCAATGTCCACAATATAATGTAACTCCACTGCAATCCATCGTGTTGTTCTCACTTACAGGTCTTGCACTGAAAAGCACATTGAAGATATGAGTGCATTCTTCGTCAATGAAGCCTTACCTGCGCTGATCAAATGGAGGGTACACAGCGACCTATGTGTTTCCACTGTGTGGCGCTAGGTGTCTCACTGTAGCTGTTTAATTGCCCATTTGGCAAGGAAAGCTGTACGTTAGACAAAGCAGTGGACATAGCAGGGCCTTTGGGTGTCTCCACGCCTCTTCTTCGTTTCGCCAATAGGAGGGAAGGAGAAAATGCTTTAACCAAAACTTGTATGGCTCGTGCATTACAGGTGAAAACGGGACGGTCCCAGTGGCAGGACGTCACCTTTCCGTGGAAAGGCGACCCTAGGACCTAAAACTGTCTTGTGGGTCCGATTCCTCCACATACTGAATGTACGCTCACCTTGTCACTACCAAACTACACTGGGTAGTCTCCGTCGAAACAGACAGGACTTTGTTGCGAGTGTTAACTCACTTGTGACATGATACCTGTGACTGATGGCATCAGCGTATGGAAGCTGATCTGAGGAACATGTCACGGGGCTGTTATATACGGGAAGGGGAAGCAGTGTGAGGAGATAAGCTTTTTTATTCTCTCAACTGACGGATTGTCTGCTCCCGAGAATAAACACCCATATTGTAAGCTCGCAGGAGTGTCGCAAGTGAGAAAGGGGATACATAGAAGGATATCCGGGGCAAGCAAGGTACTTTATAAGCGCGCTGTCTCCTTATCATTGTTACTTTTTATTTGATTTGCCCTTCGGTTTTGCTAACGAAGTGCGAAAAATATCTCTAAGACTGCACGATTGGGAATCGCGACTGAAGAGAAGCAAAAGGCAAGAGAGCATAGCCCTCGATGGGAGCCAAACCGAGCAAGCACGTCGATGGGGGCCGCGGCAGCACTGCGACGACGAGCACCGGACCCAAGCGTCTCGAAACACGTACCCCGATGTGCGAGAGCGACGATCAAAGGAAAATGGCCGACAAGTTGGACAACTTGCTCCGGAGCGAGACCAACCGGCGCGCCAAGCCCGTCGTCGTGATGGTCGGCAACGCGGGCGTTGGCAAGAGTTCTATCATCGCCACCCTCATCCCCTCGATGAACGCCAAGACGCGCGCCTTGCTCAACATCTGCAAGAGTGGTAGCGAGGGCACCGTGGATCAGGTGCGCGTCGAGTCCAACCACATTGTGTGCATTGACACGCGCGGTATGCGCCACAAGGAGAGCTCAAGTTCCTACTCCAAATACATCACGGATACGATCAAGCAGTCTGATGACATCACCGATGTGGCGTTTGTCGTCGGCGTACTGGGGTACGAGGTCACGCGCGACAATGACATTTCCGCGCTCTACCAATCGATGAAGGTGGTGTGCGAGGCCGTAGATAGGCCCTTTATCGTGCTCCAAAACCAGTGCGACCTGTATCGTCGTGACGAGGGCATCTGCCCCAACCGCCTTAATCAGCGGATCAAGGATTGCAACACCAAGTTCGCATCGATCCAGCGCCCCACGCGCTTGCTGGGCGCCTCCAAGATCGGACTCGGTACCTCCCTATTTCGCGGGGTGTTCCGGGTCGTGGCGGCTCCGTTGGTGCGCTTTGATGACTCATGCAAGAATAGCCCTTCACGGAACCCCCTCTACGGCCCCGTCCATTCCTCAGGGGCCCTTGAGGAATGTGGCTATCGCGTGCACATCTGCCGCGACTGCAACTGCGTCACGTACGATGCCACCCTCGATTCGGAACCGGCCGACGTGCTTTTCCACGACTGCTACGACATCGATGAATCCGAAAAAGACCGCTCGCTGGCGGTTCCGAAAAAGAGCCCCGCCCAGGCGTGGAAGGAACTCAGGGCTACGTTGCCACACACGCTCACCTTCGTGCCATTCTCTCCTCCGCCCGAAGGGCTGTCCATGGACGGTCCGGCCATGAAGGCCGTGTTTGCCTCGCTGGAGGGCGAGGCGCTCGATGCCGTAGTGAAGGCCTGCTCGTGGGACATCGCTGATCGCATGCGCGAGGTGCGTCGCACCATCGACGACCAAGTCAAGAACACCTGGTCGGTGGGACGCGCGGCAGACGTCGACGGAGCCCTGTGTCGCCGTATCGCAAAATATTTCGATCTGACCAAGACGGGCCACTTTGACGGCGAGAGTGAGGAAGACTCGTGGATAAAGCCCTTGATGCCGTTAGACATGGTCAATGCCTTTGGGCGCGCGATGATCAAAAACCGTGCGCTCGAGATCGAGTTGGCGTCGTGGGGCATTTTCTATGCGCTCAAGTTTCGCGACATGCACGCCGAATTAGTGGCCTCTTACACCGACAACGATGCGCCGGACGAGTGCGTCAGGCGCGCTACGGAGGTGGCCGCGCGCTACACGCCCGATTTTGCCAAAGAGATCCACGAAGACGCCAAGAAGCACACGATTGATAGGGCGTACGACAGATACCTCGTCACGTCGAGCGATCCGCGCAACCTCTCGGGCGTGCTCTCGTGCCCCTCGACCTCGGCAGTACATCCCTAAAGACAGGGACACCGATGCCCGACCATGGCTTTACTAACGATCATCCCCGCCCCCACTCTTCGACGATATCGCGCTGGCCAGTCGGACACGGAAACGCTGCATTGCTGGGCAAGAATACTGGGGATTCTTGTCATGGAATTCCCATTTGTTTCTGATCAGATAAAACTTGTGCACCACAGGGCGGCCTTAAGGAGGCGTGTTTGTCGAGGCTTCAATACAAATTCATACTGGGACCAAGTTGAAGATAGTTTACATGGAATCGGTGTGCCAGAGCTGATGATGGAGAGGATGCCAGAGTGATTGTATGACCCGATCAGGCGAAGAGGGAGAGCCAAGTGGGAGTGGCCAAGGAAGCGGATCCAGGGGTCGACTGGTCATCGACCGGCACGACAGTGAATCCTCCCAGCTGGGTACCCACACCACCGTTGGGGTTGGTGGTACGCGTGCTCATCATGGTCTCGTAGTGCTGACTAACGACGCCGGTAGCGCGCTTGCCAGGAGCCTGCTCGACCTTCGAGATGAGGTGGAAGTAGTATGTGTGGATCTGCGTGTCCGACACGAGGGGCAGCGCGTTGATGCCGAATCCAGTGTTGACAGTCGAAAGGGCAGTCCAGTCGGGGTCGGTAGGTGGGACGAGCACCCATCCCCAGATGCGCGACTTCTGCGTCGATCCAGCAGGCGCGATCACGTCGGCGATACCTCCGATGGAGATGTTGTAAAGCTGGAAGCGATGACCGAGAGCGGCTTCCATGACACCAGGAATGTCGCGCGAGCAGCCGGAGCCGCCGTTGGCAAGAGTGGGAACATAGTCGGCGACAGGTGACCAGCACACCCACGCGTTCTGGAGGGTGAACGTGTAGGCAGCAATGTCGGCCGTATCCACGAAGAAGCTGTGTCTCACCCAGATCATGTCACCCGAACTGAAGGTGGGCACGGCCAGACCATTCGACCCGGTGTTGGACATGGTGGTTGACGAACGGAAGAAGTGGACGGATGAGGTGACGGCAAACTGACCGAGATCGGTCTGGTCCGATGCAACGGCGTCGATGATGAGGTTGGCTGTGATGGGCCTTGCGTCGGGCTCGGCAAGCCAGGTGAACGAACTGACCGATGTACTGGCTGTTGAAGGCAGCGGTCGAGCCGGCTTCGGCTTGCGTCAACTCGGGCACGTCGACGCGCCACTGAATGATACACGGGTCAGTCGAGGTGCCGGCGCAGTTGGCGTTGCTCGTGAGCCGAGTGAGGACAGGCGGTTTGCTCGCGGTGCTGTGGAGGTCGGAGTTGGGGTAGGAAGCAATGGAGAAGGTGTCCAGGTCGGGAGAGTTGCCAGAATTGGCGCTGATGGTGGTCTCCAGCAGCAATTCCATACCGGTGCCAGGAGTGATGAGCAGGTTGGGCACGGCCAGCTGGAAGGCAAACCCGTTGGCAGTGGAGGACAGGTCGGTCACCGTCTGTTGGAGGTGGAAGGAGAAGGGGAACACGAAGGAGGCCTTGTAGTAGCCAGCCGACGGGTCGTTGATGTTCTTCGGCCTGAGAGCGAACACGTAGAGGTTGGCCGTGTAGTTGAGGCTTCCAGCAGGGCTCACCGCGGCAGTGGCTGACGATGCAGACAGGCTGCAGTCAGTTGGGCCGGAGTTGGCGATGAGGTTGACCGTGGGGATGGTGGCGGTGAACTTGACCGTGTCGCAGCCCACGTTGGTGATGGCCCACTTGGTGCCGGCAGTTTTGTACATGAGGAATGCATCCGAACCAATGGGCCTCAACGGAAGCATCAACGGAGGAGTCGAAGTTGGCCCTCGGCTGGGAGTTCCACCACTGGGAGAAGGGCGTCGAAGAGCGAAGGCAAGTGGTTGGCGCAGGTACGGCCAGTGCCATCCGCAGAGTCGCCACCAGCATTGCTGTTGAAGTCAAAGAAGTCGATCACTGCACCCACCACCAAGCAATGATCAGTATGATCGCTATAACTCCGAACACCGGCTACGTACTCCATGCAGTGTCATTGCGGACGTACGCGGCGGTGACCTCGAACTGGATCTCCAGACCGCTAAGCTGGATGTTGACGATCGGATTGGGCGGCACCGCGGCGAAGCCAGAAGCACCAAGGTCGGGGATGGCCGTGCAGGTCTGCACGTTGTGGGTCACCACAGTGACGGTCTGCGGCGTGCCCACGTCGGTTTGGTCGACTGCAGCATAGTCGAAAGAGGCCTCGAACTCGGGGTGCGAGCTCGTGTCGGCAAAGAAGCACACCTTGCCATTCATAGGCACTGTCATCAAGCAATGCAAGCCATCAATGAGCATCTTCATCACTCAGAAGTGGAGGAGGAGCAGGTACCAGAGTCACCCTGAGCAAGAGTAATGCCGTCGCACGAGCTGTTGGCGTGGTTCCATAGCTTGAGTGCGCTGTCTCCGCCGCCCAGGTTGAGGCTCGTGATGGAGAAGAAGCGACATCGGCAGCATTGGGATCAGAAGGGTCGGCAGCTAGCTTGATGAAGACCATTGATGGCGCTCAGAGAGGTGCTGCTTGTGGTTGTTGTAGTTGTTGCTTGTGTTGTTGAGAGCAGGTTGAGTGTGAGAATGAAGGTCATGAGTGTCGGCCTTATGTACCTGTTGGCCGTTCACCTCCTCCCAGGCTCCACCAATGACACTCTTCCTTGGCGCCAAGCTCTGCACGACCGTCACCCTCAACCGTCCGCAAGCGAGCTATTTCCAGTCAGTCTGACATCCCAGCAACGGCCTCGTGTGGGGTCTTGACGTGAGGAGGCTCACTCTGAGCTACATGCTCTTTTTCCCGCTGGTGACTAGGTGGAAGGTAGTAATACTAGTTGGAACTGCCCTGATCACTCACTCAGCGCTCTGATACTTATGAGCAACGGTGTCCGGTTTAACTCCGCAAATGGGTGGCCAACCAGGAAACCATGCCAAGGACTGTATCCCCTAACGGACTAGGGCGTCTCCGAGTGGACGTCCTGGTCCTCCAGCGGAGTTGCTCCGGCTTGCTCGTGTTGGTGATTTCAGCAAATTCGTAACTGTTTTTTACAATTTGGGAAAGCGTTTCGTTTCTTGAACAAATTTACGTGAAATTCGTTCAAGAGCCCATTTATTACAAAATATAATAATTAAGCAAATAGACAAACCTTAGTTTGTCTGTAGTTGGCTACCCCGCGATATCTTCAGGGCCATGAAAGCAGCAGTGTCTTCTTCTTCTTCGTCTTCCTCCGGAGAGGCCTCCCCTCGGAGGGAGGTGACCTCAACCCTGACAAAGCGGGTCGTCTACTTCATCGGGCACAAGGACCAGACCAACAGCGTCCTCATCACGCAGGTGTGTCGGGACTACGAGACCGTCTCGCAGCTGCTCCACGGCGAGTCGGCCACGCGCACACTGCTCAACCTCTACAACCTCCACGCCGTGCGCGGCTTGCTGAGCGCCGACGGCCGGCTGGTGTTCCGGTCCTCCATGTCGGGCCCGCACCACTACTTCGGGTGGGTGGACCCCACCAGGCACCACGTCATCGAGATGACCCAAACCGGACCTGTCTACAAGCGTGTGGATGAAGCTGAAGTGCTGATGTTGGAGAAGACCCAGAAGAAGGTGCCGGATGACGAAGGTCTGGTGCTGCGCATCACCGACTACGAGTGGATGAAGGGCGCGACCATCGACACGGAGACACGTCTGTCCTACGCCGTGAGGGACGAGATCGCGGTGCACCTCGTGGACACGGACACAGGCACGGCGGACAGCCTGTTCGACGATCCGGGAATTCTCGCGCTCGAAGAGGATCAACTCCAATTCCCGCTCATCAGCGACCCTTCTGAGTACGACCTGTCGGCCTACCACGCGCAGGTGGTACCGAACGACAAGCCGTTCGCCTTCGATCAGGAGCTGGTCAGCAAGTACAAGCACGCCCAGCACAAGCTGCGCGTGGTGACGTACAACTACGCCGATCGGTACCTGGAGGACTACCTGATGCATGGCAGCGGCGTCTTTATCGAGCGACACGAGTTCATCCAGGCCATCACACCTATGAACGAGCAGTGCGGTGGCTTCGTCATGCTCGGACGCGAGGTGAACGCTGGTGAACATGGTGAGCCAACGCTGGAGCTGATTGCTGTCGCCATCCCGTACGGCTACACGCTGTTGGTGGATGTGGGGTCTATCCACGGAGACAGCACGCTCACAGGCTTGTACATGATGGCTATGACGGGCAACCATCACGCTATGAGGACTGCCGACACCGTCTTCTTGAAGAACCGCGCAACACACAAGAATGTAGGCGTGACGACGGTCCCGCAGATGGAACCGGTCGCGGGCTTGACTGGCGATCGCTTCCTCCTGACGTCGGACGACAAGACGCTGGCTACCCTGGCAGAAGAGGACCAAGAGCTCAAGTCGAGGATCGCGGACAGCGTGGGGAAGATCACCGCGCTCTGGTGGAAACCCGTCATCCGCAGCGGCACGGCATCGATCGGCTGGAACAAGACCTTGGGCTCGTCCCTCCCAACGAGCGCCTCGTAGAGCCCACCACTCTGGCTGGTAGAATCATCCATTTACGTGTTTTCCCTGTGTGTTGTCAACAGGCAAGTTTTGAACCCTTTCGTGAGCTGAACTGCATTCGCTTTGATCACTACATTGACTAACTTGTCCGCTTGTCAATCTGCAAACGGCAATCGATGAAGGCCAAGTACACACAACACATCGCCATACAGTCTGCGGTGTACCATGAAGCATGAGTGGCATTGATCGTTCTTTCTGAAACAAGTCGCGAAAGAAGAAAAGAAATAGGACTAGGGAAAAAGAGCTAGGAAATAAGTCCACCAATGGAAAGATTTCACTGAACCAATTAATTGGCAAATTGTTATTGTTGTTGTCAGGTGACACATCGTTAGGGAACCAAGCTCTTAAGTGTTGGTCACTCAACCAGCACTTTTACTTATCTTTCTCTCCACACACATAACACACAACACGACAAGAGATGGTGCCCCAACATGAGCACGAGCGAGAGGTGGGTATGCTGGACTTGCTGCCGGCGGAGGTGATCGATCACATCCTCGCGTTGGCCTGCAAGCACGACGAAGCGACCCTTCTGTGCTGCCGTATGGTGTGCTCCACCTGGGACCAACTGCTCACTGCCCGCGCCCTGCGCTCCAGTCCACGACGAAAGCACGTCGGTGGAGTGAAGAAGAGGTTCGTCTTCATCGAGAAGGCTGCAGAGCAAGGACATCTCGCGCAGGTGCAATGGGCATTTGCGCGCTACTCCCGGTGCGCTTGGAATCCGGAGGTCCTGGCGTGCGCGGCGCGCGGCGGTCACTACGACGTCCTGGTCTGGCTCATCACGAACGGCATGGCGGTCATGTGGCACCCGTCTATATGCGCGGGCGCCGCGCTGGGCGGTCATCTCGAGCTGTTGCAATGGTTGCGCGCGAACGGATGCCCGTGGGATTCGACGACGTGTTCTGAAGCCGCGAGAGGAGGTCATCTTCATGTTCTCGAGTGGGCCAAAACCATGGGATGTCTCTGGGACAAGCGCACGTGTGAGAATGCCGCACGAGCTGGTCATTTCGGTGTGCTGCGATGGGCGGCTACACTCGGATGTAACTGGGATGAATGCACCAGCGCAGAGGCCGCCGCCGGAGGGCACTTGGAGATTCTGCAATGGTTGCGCGATCGAGGCGTGCCATGGAGCAGTTTCACATGCGCACACGCCGCGCAGGGAGGCCATCTCGAGACGCTCAAGTGGTTACACGCCAGCGGATGTCCATGGGACTCGAGAACGTGTGATGGTGCCGCGCAATCAGGATCTCTCGAGATGCTCCAGTGGGCCAGGTCCCAGGGATGTCCCTGGGATTCGAGCGTATGCGTGACCGCTGCTAGACGAGGCGACTTGGCGATGCTGTCATGGGCACGATCGAACGGATGCTCATGGAACTGGCTTATGAGCTGCGAAGCGGCGCTGAATGGACACTTACACATTCTCGAATGGGCCTATTCCCGAGGATGCCCGTGGGACTCTTCGGTGTGCTACCTAGCCCTGCAGGGAGGCCACTTGGATGTTCTCACTTGGGCCGTTAGCCATGGATTCACTTGGAGCATGCTTACCTGCACTGCCATCGCCGAGGGAGAAGACGAGGAGCTCCAGCGATGGTGGCACTCCGAGGTGTGCAGCTGTACAGTCTGTGCTCGGGCCTTTGTAGCTGACTTCCTACACCGATCGAAGGGAATAGTGGTGAGTTCAGCGAAGTGCAATCACGACGGCCATTCGGTTAAGCGTGCGTGACTCTGTTGATGCGATCTGTACATCCCGCATGAAGAATACACGCGTTCATTCCTCCTGCGCCACGGTGTCAGGAACGAGAAGAGGAGCGCTGTAGAAGGCCGAGAGGTCACAGGAGAGGTCCCTCTTGGGCTTTGACGAAGTGACGTTAGGCTCTGGTTCAGCTCGGCTTGTGTCGACAGCCGCCTTCTCCGTTGCCTCCTTCGTGGTGAAATTCTCAGATGCGGCCGGCTTGACCGAATATGCCGGTTGTGCAATGATCCGCTCGCCGTTGTAGATGTGCTTGTTTATCCAGGAGATGGTGGGCTCCAAGTCGACAGAAGCGGCAAGGTCGATCAGATCACATATGATGGCCGGGTTGTCCATATCGAGGAACTTTTCCATTAGAGGATTGCATTGATGGAATCGTTCGCCCAAGATCATTCGGACCATCTCCTCTTGATGCAATAGGCCCGCCTTCACGATCAACTCTGGGAGCTTCGGCGCCCACTGTGTAAATCAAATAATCTAATGAGTTTGTAGATCCTTAACGCTAAGAATGAGTGTCGGAAAAAGAACCTGAATCATTCCCCAGTCAAGGTTATCGCCCTCAATAAATTGTACCATCCTACCAGTACCAAGAGACAAGAGGTGAACTCGCTGAGGATCCTGTCTGTCTACAACCTGGAGATATTGAGTCAATAATAGAGATGGTTAGAATTCCTTCTATTCCATTAAGTATGGATCTGAGCTTCACCTTTTCGCTCATAACGAGCGCAAGCGCCGACAAGGCCGGATTATTGACCATCACAGCACCGTCCATATGTTTACCATGAGTAGGGAAGTAGATAGGCGCGGCGGACGAACTCAGGACGCACTTCCAAAGTTCTTGATCCTTCCACGCTCCCTCCTTTTCCTCAAACTCTGTAGATTCGATTCATCAGCGTATTGCAGAGTATGTGGCGAATGTGAGCGGAAACGTGGTACCTGGTTTCAGAGGCAAGTTGTGGTAAATCCTCGGTTCCCAACTTCGATCATTGCCTTCGGCCTCATTATCAAGAAGGAAAGACGTCAGCGCCACTTTTCGAGGAACATCCCGCAACTTCATGTGCTGGAACACTTCGGCACCGAAGACTTCAAGCGGTTCACGAGGGAACTTGGCTTGATTAAGGGAGAACCTGGAGTAATCCGCGCTAAGAAAAAATCTTCATAACATGCGTGCAGACGTACCATTGCACCGATGCGGCTTTCTGCTTGAAGCAATAAGGTCCGATAACTTTAAACATCTCCGTCAGGAAATGCGGCGATCGACCTGATCAGCGAACATCCCAAACCAGGCAAATCAGGAATCCAGGAATAACAATTGTGAACTTGGCAATGCGCACCTGTGGCGAGCCCGGCGGTGACCATAGAGCCACCCGAAACGCCAACAATAAGATCGAATTTGTTAAGAAGATCCGGGAACACCTGATAGGAGAGGAAATCAGCGTGCTCCCTACTTCAGAAAGCTTACACAACAAAGTTAAGAAGGTTACCTCGGTGAGGCGCATAAGGATGACTGCTTCCATCACAGCTCGCAAACCTCCTCCATCAAGAGAAAGAATCCGATAGCGCCCATCGTTTGCTCCTACCTTCTTCATTTCATAGTTCCCCACTTGAAAGCACGCAAAGGTTATGAATTAGCGCATCGGCAGTGACAGGACAGCGACAGCATTCACTTACGCGAACTCTTTCCTGTGGCTTGCTTGGCTTTTTCACAAAGCAGGCGGGCTCCGTTTATAAGATCGGGCAGAACTGTAGCAGTCTGAGTCTTCATCACCTTGGCAGAGCTCTGTTCGCTTAACAAGGTCCTCTTTGGCTCCTGATTGGGTTAGGACCAACATGATTAGTCAGGTTTACTGAACATTTCTCTATCGCAACTGAACGTTCTATACCGTAACATTAGGAGCTCCGTTGAGTGCGGCCATCGCGTACTCCGCTGCACAGCTAACCATCAGATTTTCCTTGCCTGTTGGGCCTGTGAAACGTAAGTCAAATATTGTTGCGACATTGAAAAGCAAAGGAAAAGTCCTACGGGGACTGTTGGAGAGTGCGCGTTTCCAATAGTTGTGATGTTCCTCGTCGGCTAAGTGGAGACAGATACTCTTCTTTCCATCGTTCACGATCAGTGTACGGTTGTAGTTTTCCAAAACGTTCCGTAAATGGAATGAAGAGCTCTTCTGCTTTGGTCGGTTAGTTCGCCCCGTGTCTGCTCCACCAAGGCTAAGCTTTGATAAAGGAATCGCTCTCTGCACATTCCAGGAATTTGTCTTACTTCAGTATCTTCTGTTTGAATGTAAGGGCAAGAAAACGTACAAACTTCTCAGGTTCGAACCACTCGAAGTAGTTGGTGTCTGCTATGCAGTAGTACCGTTGCCACACCTTCTCCTTTTTGATCCAGAGAAATCCATTCAGCAGTTGCTTTCTCCTCCCTTCTAGTCCCCGGTTCCATAAGAAATGTGCCCAGTCCTCCATCTCTCGTTTCGAGTCCGCTGCCATCTTAATTCTGCGTAAACCGGATTAGACAGCACGAACGGAGGAGCGCTAGATTCATTCACGTACCGCGGAGTGCTCGACATTTGATCATGATTCCGCAGGGTACCCGCCTGCTTTTCATTTGGTGAAACGTATACATGGAACATCCAGCCTTCCTGAGCTTCACACAGATACTGCTTCACCGGGGAGGTCAGCGTCTGGTGGATAAGTTCCATCTCCTCTGGTTTTCCGGTCTTTTAAACACATGGATCACATGTCAGGGAAGACTGAAGCGACTGATCTGTAATCTTGGTACCTTGAGCACTTCGTCCTTGCCTATCACTGAGATTCGACCGCGCAGACGTAAGCCGCACCAAGCAAAAGTGTCGTCCGACGCATCGGCAACCACAGCATGCCGCGTGATGCCCGAGTAGCCCACACCACCCAGTGCGATTCCAACCAACCCGTACCACTTGAAGATGAAGATGAGAAACTCCATCAGCGCGCAGATGGTCCAAGAGCTAGAGTAGCAGGTTGGACTTACCGTGGAAAAGGCTGTTGATGATTCTGATGGTGGAAGACCACCTATTCTATTCAATTCCTGGAGGTCAGCAGCTCCCCACATGCTCTTGTTGAGCAGGGTTTTGGCAAGAAGCGCGCGCTCCTCTTCCTCCGGCACTTCTTTCTCCTCTTCGTCAGATCCATCATCCTAATGGACACACGAAGATCATTCGATTGTGAGATGCGCCCGTCAATTCTTTCAGCGCAAATGACAGGCAAGGAACCTTTAAATCAGGAATATCAACGGTGTACTCTCGAAAGGAGGTAGACCCCATGGTGCTAGTTGTCCTCGCTGGACATTTGTGAGTGTTAGAAGAGAGATCAGGCATACAACGATCAACAGCCACAGGAGAAGGTCAAGTACACTTTGGAACGCGTGGCGAATTAACAGGCGAGGATGATAAAGTGCTATCAGCGTGGTTTGTCCCCTTCAGAATGGCCTCCATCCATTCTCGTCGCTCCTCACCGGTCTTGGCTGAGAGCAACAGGACTCGATGCTTGGGATGCACCAGAGTCACTGAGAAGTTGTACCCCATCCTCTTCAGTCCATCTTCCGCCTTCACCGATGCTCCCTCAAGCCAAAGAGAATCGATCGGCGTTTCATCCTGTTGATGCACACGAGGCACAACATGATCATCAGCTTGCCCCTTCAACCAGAAGAGAGACACTAGGCACTCTTCCGAATCACTAGAAAGGTCAGATGATCTACAAACAACGCACGTTGAGTGTCTTGTAGTAGCGCAGGTAGCCAAGCCCGTCCAACTTGAACCACCGCTCTCGCCACGACTTGAACTTTCGTCCTGCGTACGTGCACCAAAAGTCAACACATTGGCCCCATATCCCCAGTCAGTCAGGTGTGTCAGCGCAGGAGAGAAAGCATCGACCATTCCTTCCAAAGCGTGGGTACTACTTCAGTGAAGAATATATTTCAATTTCAATTTGAAATTAATTAATTAATTAATTATTAGCACTGTGTGTCTCTGATTAGGAAAAAGGATATTAACTCGAACTTAAAGAAGAAATTGAAAAATTAGATTAATTATTTATTTTTTATTTGATCTAAATGACTTGGGAGAATTTAAGGAAATTTTAAGGATCATGAATAATACATGCATAAATATAAAATATAAAGAAATAAATAAATATTTAAAATAAATATAAAATATGTATATAGTGTGCGTGCCTTGCTTGACAAGCCAGCCCTCCTTCTCGGGGCGGCTAAAGTCGGGCAGTGCTGGTGGGACATCATCTTCGAATTGGAGAGGATCATCTGCACGTTGCTGCCTGCTCTCGATGTCGCCACTACTACCTACTCGATCGATGCCTCCTACGCTGCCCCCACCGCTCGTAGAGGGGCTGCTGCCTATGCTGCTGTTCCCTTCCCTACTTCCCTTCTTGTTCTGGATGCCAGCACCTCTTGTATGGGGCGAGGTAGATGGACTGCTGACAACGGATGACGAAGATGACGTCGCGGTGGACTTGATGTCGTGTAGCTCATCCTTGATCTCCTTGGCTGCCTCCTTCTTGAGATGCTTCGCCTCCTTCTTGGCTTCCTTCTTCGCCTCTTTCTTGACCTTGCGCTCCGCGTCTTCCTGGGCCTTCCCCACGAGTGCACCTAAGTTCATGATGATGAAGAGGAAGACGATGTCGTCCGGTCCACTCCGTCGCTTTCGTTCTTTTCACTCCGTCGTTTTCGTTCTTTTTGGCCCCGATAGCTGCCACGAACGAGAAGTGAGGAGTAGAAGACAGCTGTCGCTAGCTGATGTCTTTTATCTCGCCGATGTTTTCTTGGTATGGGCTTCGGGGCAAGCGACGTGAGTGGCCACTGCGGAAGATGCCCGTAGCTTATGGCGCAAGCATTTAGAATAGAAAGAAATAGTAGAGATATCTTATTTCGAAGAAGAAAAATGGAATCAAAGATATGTAAGATGCTTTTCCTCTTCTGCTGCTCAGAGTCCATGACACGCTTTGGATCGGGCAAGTAGGTGTTCAACTTACGAGCGCGCACAGGCCCACTTTGTCCCTTACTGAAGAAGACAACAACCTGTGGAGGACTTGGGATCGCTAACGCCATCTTCCTCATCGTCTTTTCGGACGGAAGAACCACCTGCTTGGAGCTTGCTACTCGGCTGTGATGAGATCTGGCCAGCCGCTCGGTCATGCTTCTCGATCACCTCCACTGCGGCCTGGAAGATCTCTTCGAGGCCCTGATGCTTTATAGCAGAGCACTCGTAGTACCTGGGAGGCAGTGGATTGCATCATGAGCAAGCAATACTTCATCAAAGATTTCGGGAACAAGGAATTACCCCTCAGCGCCGATCTCCTTGGCCAGCTTCTGGCCCTGCTCTGTTGTGATCGGGGTAAGCTGTAACTTCTTCAGATCCTCGCATGAAGCAGGATCATCTCGCAGATCAATCTTCGTGGCAATCAGCAAGATTGGCTTGTCTCCTCCATGCACGCGGAGTTCATCCTTCCACTGAAACGACATTGTAAGCGTCTGCTTCCATGTCAGGCGGAGTGGGTACGAGTACTCGTTGAGTGATTCCCTCGAAAGAATCATGTTGATGAGACACCACGCTAAAGCACAGCAGGAACACGTGCGCGCCTTGGTAGAATAGCTGCACGAACGGGATGAATTTGAGCCCATATTCTTCTTCATCATCATCACTTCGCTACATACCACCCTCATGCGATCAAAGTCCTCTTGCCCTGCGACATTCAAGAGACATTCAATCAGATCACACGAGATCACGCACTGCTCTTCAAGGAGAAACGTGTGCTTACGCACCAGCTGTGTCCCAAAGTCCCAGCTTGTATGTGGTGCCCGCCTTGGTGCTCAGCGTCTTGTTGTAGTTGTCAAATACTGCATGGAGTGGAGCACAGCAGTAGTCAGTAAGCTGGGACAGTTGCATAGTCTACCTTCACCATCACAGAATAACTCCGTACCTGTGGGCACATACCTGCAAAATTCAAACTCAGTGTAAGTTTACCACTTTTAAATATATTATTTAAAATAGAGCTGAGTTAACATGTTCAAAAGTTAAAAAGAGAAATAAAAGATGTTTAAATTGATGGTCCGCACTCTTCTGGGAACTTGCCCTGGAGGTAAGTGATGAGGAGGGAGGTTTTGCCCACCGCAGCGTCACCCACCACAACGCACTTGCGTGCGTTGTCCTCTTCCTCCGCCATAATTTGTGTTTTGTTTTCGTGTTTCTATTAAATTAATTGATTCATTTTTCGCTGACGTCAGCAACACCCTTAATTCTCTTGGCTTTTGCGAAATCGTTTCGCAACATTGTAGACCGCATACATTGAATCACAACGTGACCTCGCCACGCGAGCTGGGATGTTGGTTCAGCCGCAGAACAAACGGCCAATACACCAATCCGCGGCTAACTTCCTGGGTGGGAGCCAATGTGGCGTTGTGAATAGGGTCATATCTTGACTCTCATGA
The DNA here is from genome assembly GCA_000826365.1 of Acanthamoeba royreba. Taxonomy (NCBI): domain Eukaryota; phylum Discosea; order Longamoebia; family Acanthamoebidae; genus Acanthamoeba; species Acanthamoeba royreba. The sequence continues at coordinate 46,286 of CDEZ01019454.1, read as the reverse complement.
AGTGTTAACATATCATTCCTTGTTGCAACCGGGGTCGAGTAGGAGAGGTTTCTTCAAGACCATGGTTTTGAAGAAACCTCTGCGAGGCATGCTGCTGAAGACTTAGTGAATGCTGGAGGTATTAGGAATTAGGGCATCGGGATAACAGTAGCAGCTTTCTGATCATTTTAACTCCCGGACCCATAAGTGGGTTGGACCTGAGCGATACTAAGATTTTAACGGCTCTTGGAGGGAGGAGCTTCGGGTGTGGTGCAATAGTTCAATGAGTTACATCGATATCATCTTCAAGAAGAATATAATAACACCCCAGTGGAGTCCACCAACTCATGACGCAACCACCACACCTTTTGTCCTTCTCTTCTTCCCTCTTTCAGATCCAACTCCCAAATGCGCGATGCACAGTCACCTCTACATGCAAAGCAGAATCAAGATTGTTTTCCGAATGAACATGGTATTGTAAGACAGAAGACCGGTGGTGGTTGGTCTTACAAGTGCACATATTGTGTGTTACGATGACTCCCCCAGCTTGTAAAAGTCTTTGTAGTTGCAGGCTTCCCCAGATTGCATCCATCTGTGCCAGTTCTCATCCAAGGCCGCCATCGCCAAGAACTTGCCCTCGGACCAGTGCTGGTGGACGTTGGTCTTGTAGACCATTTGACGGTTGATCTCCTGGTTGGTCCACTTGTAGACGGTGAAGCGTTCCTCTGCAGGCTTGCCGTGAAGGTGGTACACCAGCTTATAGCCTTCCATGTGCTCGGGCCATGGTTTGTCGCCATAGGGATCGGCGTCATAAGTCTTGATGTTGAGGGTCGCTGTTCCATCAGGGCTTGTTCGGGCATTGCTTCTGAACCACTGGAGTCTGCTCGCCGCCCAGCACTTGGGTACCGCCGTCGCCAACTTGACGATTTCGATGATGATTTCTATGGGCAGAATTGACAGCTGATTTCCCTCTTCTTTAGCTCCGATGAACAGCAACCGCACTTGTTCCCATCCCGCGATCGACCATCGGCGAACGCCATCTTCCAACTCCTCTCGCTTGCGTCTGCGGGCTTCCTCTAGCTCTTCCTGCCGCCTCTGCTTCTCCCTCTCGGCGGCTTCGGCCGCGGCTCTCTTTGCGGCCTTCCACTCGCGTTGGGCCTCGATTGTCGGCCGCTGGCTTGAGCATCGTCGGCACCTCTCCTTGTGCGCGAACTGGAGCTCTCCACACTTGATACACGTCCAGTCGCGCTTCAACTCCTCTTTCTTCTTCCTCTCCTGGTAGATACTGATGGCCTTTTCCGTTGGCCGAGACATTCCGCACTTCCTGCAGTGAGTGTTGCGCGCGAACTGGCGGTCTTCGCACACCACGCACACCCAGTCGCCAGCCGGCTGCGCTCCTTCCGCTCCTTCGGCTCCGGGATGCCCGGCTGGCTGATGATGTTGCTGCGTGGCCACTCTGTCCCCCAACGCCGCTGGCTTGGCAGCTCTGCAGCCCCTACATTTCCTGTTGCGGGCGAACTGCAAGTCGCCGCAAGAGGGACAATGCCAGTCCTCCTGCCCGCCTATGGTGGTGCCTCTACCTCGTCCTCTTCCTCTTCCACTTGTCTGCATGTCCGGTGTTGTCAATGAAGGTTAGCTTGTATGTTTAACTCCTGTTCCTGTACTCGCATGTACAATGGTGTCTTTTGACGTTTCGGGTTGGGCGAAAGGTTCCTTCGCGTGGAATCAGAAAAACGCAATCTGAAAATTGCTTTCATACTCGAAATATCTTCACCACGATTCGCGAAATTGAAATCGTTTGGAAAACAATTTGCGACCGTGCAACAATTTGTGAAAGACGACGAACAATAAAACAACAGAGACCGAGGATGCAGAGTCAGTCCGGCGCCCAGATGACGCTCCTTTATGCAGCCTCGCGAGGCTACGATGCGCAGGTACCTTTCACGATGGAAGACTTGAAAACATTTTTTAAGAGATTTTTCTTACCCCCATATCAATTTTTTTTTTACGTGAAGGTGGGTCAGCTCATCAATCGTAAATCCATCGCCGAACGAGATGATCAGGGCAACACACCACTTCGTGCGTTCCTCCCCTCTCTTTTTGCGTTTCGCTTTTTCTTCGTTTTCGTTCTTCTTCGTTTTCGCTTTGCGACGTCAAGATTTTTTATATATATATATATATTAAAGAAATATTTTTTACTTTTTGTTATTTTTTTAATAAAACTTCGGTTGGTGTTGTCGACAATTTTTAACGTCATGTTGGTGACAGACTTGGCTGCTTCCGCTGGTCATGTGGCGGTGGTTAAGCAGTTGGTGAAGGCCGACGGTGTTGATCTCAACGCCCAAAACGACCAGGTCTCCTTCCCCTTCGTGAGAAGTACCACATTCTTTTGGATGCTGACACATTTGATCGAACTACACAACAGGGCAAGACACCCCTGCACCAGGCAGTATGGCGCAGCCAGGCCGATGTCATTAAAGTCCTGCTCGGCGCGTGCGTATTCCCCGAGATAAGTGCGTTGTCGCTATGTTGGCTGAGGCTAAGCCCATTCCGTGCAGTTCGGCGCGTACTGATGTGAAGGACAAGGACGGCAGAGTTGCCCGCGACCTTGCACGAGACCGCGACATCAAGGACCTCCTTCCTAAGCCCGAGGAAGGTGAGTAGCTCTTCTATAATCACTGTGAACCAGAACCAACCTATTAACATGATTTTGGTTGCACTCATGAAGGCAATGAGGACGCCTGGGATCTTGGAGGCTCAGACAGCGACTGAGAGTTCACGAGAATTCGTGGTGATTGTGAGAATTAGATCCAATCGAAAGAGTACATTTAACTATGCACAGCTGATGAGATTCATTCCTCCCCTTCATAGTAGTTCGGCCAACTTGTTCATTCAACCTTCGACTGTCACCTCTTCGAGCGAGATGCAGGCTTGGTCCCGTTAGAACCTCCAGAGGAAAAGCACTATCACTGATGTGGAACGTTACGAAGCGCACGGTGCTGACATAGGAAAGGCCATCATGATCCTGCCCAGTTCACCAGCGACATATTCTAGATGACATCCTGCCGGAGATAACATGGCGCATGCGCAGTCAGAAACCAACCAAACTCCCCGCCAGCGCATGAATTTCCTAAGCCGATTCCTTCACATCGGACCTAAAAATTGAACCCAACACGTTCGTTTTTGGCTGAGCAAAGACACAGACAACACGGCATGTGTCGCCCATCATCCTTCTTCCTCGTGGGGCTGTGTCTCCTCGTCACACTGTGGGCGGCCGGCTCCTCTGCTGCCTCCATCCAGGCCGGCGTCTCCAAGATCGATGGTTCGTGTTTTCCCTGTTGATGGCCTGAAAATGAAGTTGATGAAAAAGAAAGATGAAGAGAAAGATGAAGATGGAAGCTCCAACTTAAGAACTTTTTCATCAAATCTCACTGGACGTTTATGTTGACGAACTGACCACCCTCCCTTCAAGGCACGCTTCCGGACAGGAGCGGCGTGGGTGTTCCGTTGGCCGGCTACAACCACGGCGCGCGGCGCTACCCGTGGTGGCCCCTCTTCAACACCGGGTACCTCACCTTTCAATTTAAATTGCACATATCTAATACTGTTTTATATTATTTCAATTTAAGGTTTTGAATACTTTAAATTCCATCAGTAATTGATTGCCAAAATATTTACTAGGCGTGATTTTTGCATTTTCTGATACAATGGAATAGGAATAAATGATCTTTATTCAAAACAGTAAAAGTAAAAACTAACTGATGTTCTAACTGGGAATGAAGGGAGAAGTACTGTAACTGGATGACTCCATCGCAAGGCATCATTGATCCAACCTGGGTGAAGGCCCTCGTCATCAAGGACGGCATCAACTCGGTCGCCTTCCTCACTGTCGACGCCATCGGCTCATCCGGCGGGTATGGCAAACGCTTTGGCCGTGAGGATGTGAGGAATGTAATGCTGAGTGTTACTGACCTTCTCGCTTCCTACTTATCCTTGTGCAGCCTGATGGACATTGCCTACACTATCGCGAAGTCGCAGGGATTCACTGTACCTCGTGAGAACGTGATCATGTCGGCCTCACACACGCACTCTGGTCCCGGCGCCATCTCGCCTGACTTTCTCTGGGGTACGCTTGTGGCGTTCAGGGAGAAGTTGAAAGGTGCAGTTGGGCTCAGCTATGATGTATCGTTGTGCTTGTCTACGCAGCTGTGGCACCAGCCACCGATCTTATGGTGCCGTCGTTGCAGTGGCAGCTCGCCAACTCCATTGCCGATGCGCTTGTGTCGGCTCAAGCTAACATGCAGCCGGCCACGATCGGCATTGGCCACACCAACCTCACTGGCGTCACTCGTAACCGTCGTGCTGGTCGTAGCCCTTATGTCAATGCTACGACAATCGATCCCAATCTCTCCGTCATCCGCATCGACGGAATCAACGGCCAGCCACTTGCCACCTGTATGTCCGTGTTCTTAGTAAGAGTGAGCCTGAACGCGACGCTCTATCTCACCATCACCTCTTTTTAGTGTGGAACTTTGCCATGCACGGTACCTGCTATGGTCCTCGCAACATGTTCTTCTCAGGCGATATCATGGGCAAGACCAGCGAGTTCATTGAAAAGACCGTGGGCGGCGTGGCGCTGTTCGTCAATGCCGATGCTGGAGACATCGACCCCAGTACTTTCGATGTGTTCATCCTTTGCTTGTGCCGTGTCCTTACCCACTCTTCTGTTGTGATTGTCGGTGTGTGTTTTCATCAGCGGACGAGTCCTGCTCTCAAGCACCCCAATTCCATGGAGCTGGCGTCATCGCCAATACGGTGGCCAAGCTTCGCGCAAACATCACCACCAGCACCACGGTAACGCCTGTTCAAATGCATCAAAATGGATCTCAGTTCTCATCTCTGCATTCATCGCCTTCGGTCATCAGCTTACTTTGAAGACCTCATCGGTGATCGTTCCCTTCGGATTCACCAACCTCAACGCTACACTCGCGCGCTTTGGTGATTGCTCGTCTGGTGGTCCGCTGGACATCTGTACCATCTGCAGGGTACTGCAGTGTGACCTCAACGCGCACCTGGGTATGGACACACTTCACTGCGTGAAACAACTGGCGATGCTGATTGTGCTCACATCACAAAGACTCGGCCTGGATCGAAAACGAGCCTCGCTTCACCGCTATCAGGTTCGATATCAACGGCCGTCGCATCCTGCTCGTTACTCTCCCTGGCGAGCCTCTCTACGAGCTGGGCGTACAGGTTTGTGCGCTGTGTTTTGCTCGTTAGGTCTGCAACACACCACTCAAGGTCCCTTTTTTGCTGATCTAGGTCTATGGCGATACTGCGGCGATGGGCTTTGATCACACCATCCTCGCAGGTTATTCCAACAACCACATGGGTACGTGCTTTGCCCTCTTGTCGCTGTTTCCTTTCCCTCCAGCTCATCCATTTCCCCACTTGTGGTACAGGCTACTTCGCGACCCCTCGCGAGTACGGTACCGTCTCCTTCACCACAATCACTCAGCTTCCCTTCATCTTCTCGCTGATCTTCTTCCCTTGCCAGACGTGGGCGGCTACGAGAGTCAACTTACTCTCTGGGGCCGCGACACCGCGGAGCTGATCCGTGCCGGCTGCAAGCTGGCCGCCACTCAAGTCGCTCCTTCGTAAACGTTCTCCTCTGCTCCCTCGAGTTTAGGTACATTTGCTCCACACAAGTGTGTGCTTGAACCTCACCTCATCTTCCCAGTGACGCGTTTCCCTCTTGCTGACCCCTCTCACGCTCTCCCCTGTGGTATGCGGGCGGGAAGCCTTCCTCTTTCGCCGGACAAGAATTCCTTTGTAACCGTTACAGACCGGAGTTTGCAGCCAATAAACCGCAACGGCTACGTCAGCCCGTTAACCGAAGGAGCAGGTCAGATAGGTAAAAACCTGACAAACACGCCCTGCCCCTCCCTCACTCTTCTCGAAAAACAGGGAGGAGATATATTTGAGTTGATCATCATCTTGTGTTGAGCTGCTGTTCGTGTGATAGAAAGGCACTGCCTGAGGAGAGCAGAGCGGACGACAACAGGAGGACGAGAGAACACAGGGCCCAGAAGGAAAGGAGAAGATCAGACAGATACGAGGCGCGCACGAAGAAGCGTTGAGAACACATAGATCAGAACGAAGATGGGAGCGGGTATGGGCAGGTTCTTCAGCGAGCTCTTCAGGCTCGGAAAGGGCAAGGAGCAGCGGATCGTGATGCTCGGTCTCGATAACGGCGGCAAGACAACCATCCTCTACCGCCTCAAGATGGGCGAAGTCGTGAAGACGACACCTACCATCGGTATCCCGTCCCTCAGGGCTCTTCCTTTCTTCCTCCTCCTTCTTCTCTTCCGTGAAGACGATGAGGCCTATCTCTCCTCCACTTCTTATTGATGTTTCCTTTCATCATGTTCTCATCACCTTCGTCCTCTGCGATTCAGGATTCAACGTGGAGACTGTGCAAAGGAAGAACATCACATTTTCAGTATGGGACGTGGGTGGTCAGGATCAGGTACCTAACTTGCTTCATCTTCTCGAGAGATATCTCATCTTTATCTCCCTCATCCCCTTTCAATCCCTTCATCTTGTGGCATCTTCGCCGGAGCCTTTCTCATCTCCCCTCCCCTCCTCACCATCTATCCTTTCCTTCCTCATCCTGCGCTCTTCTCTTCCCTGTTCCTCACTTCCCCGTGCTATCCCGCTCACCGCTCCTCTGCAACCTCCCCTCCAACTCAGATTCGAGGTCTGTGGCGTCACTATTTTTTGAACACACAAGCGGTCATCTTCGTCGTGGACAGTAACGACGGGACTCGACTGAAGGAAGCCAGGGATGAGCTGTGGAAAGTCCTCGAATCCCCCGAACTCACCAACGCTGTCCTTCTCGTCTTTGCCAACAAACAGGTACTGCTCCCCTCCCCTTCTTGATGTGATGAATCCTTCCGTTCTTCAGTTTCTGTTCTTTATGAACTCGGGTTCCTTCTCTTTGTCTCACCTTCTTCATCTCTTCGTCCTCTTCTTCGTGCTCTGGTAGGACTTGCCCAACGCCATGTCGGCAGAGCAGATAACATCCGGGCTCGAGTTGGACAAGATAAGCTCGCATCCTTGGCACGTGCAGCCCACATGCGCCACGACGGGCGAGGGCCTCGACGAAGGCTTCGACTGGCTCGCCGACAGGATCAAGGAGAAGAGAAAATGAGAAAGCAAAGAGCGAAGTGGAGGTGGCAAGGAGCGGACAGAGCTGAATGAAACAGCAGAGGACGTGCGTTCACAGGAGAAGGACGCACAGAGGAAGAGGAACGGTCGCCCGGCCGCAGGGAGGACAGGCAGCGAGCGTGGCCCCAGATCGATGGTGCTCATGCATGCGTCAGCCCAACCCTGTGCACAGAGGAAAACATCAACGCCGAGCATCACTGTAGTGTGGAGGAAGTGTGCAATATATACAGGATGAGGAATGTACCCGCGATCCCACTCATCCCTCCTCTCCTCGCAGTGCTCGCTGAGAATCGATGCACGCAGAGCGCTCTCCTTCGCCGTCACACCAGTTTAACACAGGTCTTGAGAGCATTGGCAGTGGCTGGGAGTGGATTCCCCCGAAAGCATGTGCGTTACGTCCTCGTGCTCCTTCCACACGAGCGGGGAGCTATGGCTCGTAGCTTACGCACACCCAGATCGTCATTCTCTCTTTCTTAGCAACGCGTGCTGATAAGGGAAGCACGCAGTTTCGGCCCTTCTTTGGGCTTCTGGTGGTTTCATCGCCCGCGCGACAAAGCTTCAACATAAGGGCAGCACGCGTCCGTGTAACCTGGACTTGGGATAACACCAGAAAAAAAGGGAAGAAAAGATAAGTTGAACCTTGGTGACGAGAAGAGGGGAAGGTGGTACCTTGACACTGACGCCCTGGAGTGACCAAGAGGAAGAAGAGGAGAGGACCTCTGAGATCTCTAGCTCCTCCCGCGGACATCAGCTTGTGGGGAAGAAGGACGTGAAGAAGCTGAGTCGAGACTGAACTGAAAGAAAAGGGGAGCTGGAAGTGGAAGGATAGGTGGAGGGCGAGGGGAAGATGAATCTGATCTCCATCGGCCGAGAGAGCTTCAAGCCGAAGAAGAGGCAGAACAGCATTCAGAGTGGCAGCGAAGATGAAGATCAGATCGACATCGCTAAATGCGAAGTGAGAAGTGGGCACAGCCACCTGACGCTCGTTACCGGTCAGTCAAGCTCATCAACCACCTCTTCATCGAGATGCAACTCTTACCTGTCTCCCGGGATGTCTGTGTTGTTGATGTGTACAGGAGAGGGTGAGCTCTACACATGGGGTGATGGCTCGTTCGGGAGGCTGGGCCACAAGGACGGCCTTTCCCGCATGGAGCCGTGTCTGGTGTCCTCACTGAGCCGCATCAAGATCGCCAAGGTAGCCTGTGGCTGGTCCCACACTGCCGCCATCACCAGTATGTCGCACTCGTCCCCCTTTCAGCCTGCCTTCTTCTTTACTGAGCCATGTACACGGCACGTAATTCATTGCAGGCAAAGGAATGCTGCTAACCTGGGGCATGGGTCGGTACGGCCGTCTGGGTCATGGCGACGAAGCAGACCAGATCGAACCGCGTCCCGTGGCGGGTCTCTTGGACACTGTCATCGCCGGCGTCGCCCTGGGCGATCGCCACTCGGTCGCCTACACTGGTATGCCACCCTATGCCGATAAATATTTCAACTATGTTCCTCAAGGGACAATAATACTTTAAATTCTTACCGAAATAATACAACATAAAAGAAACAATTCATTTATGATAAAATAGAGATTTTCTAATTCGATGTAAATCTGCAATTAATTAATTACAGAATCGGGTGAGCTGTACTCGTGGGGCGATGCCAATTTCGGTGTCCTCGGGCATGGCGAGCTGCAGGAGGGCGATCCGCAGATCCAAACGACCCCCAAGCTCGTCGAGTACCTCTCCCGCACCCTCCGCAAGAAGATCATCCACGTAGCCTGCGGCGCCTACCACACCATCTGCGCCTCAGGTACTATTTTCTTCTTTTTATTATTTTTGTTTTTATTATTTATTTCTTTTTAATTATTTGTTCGTATTTTGAACATTCATTATTCTTTTTGATTATTTCTATTTTATTTAAATCCAAGGATAATATAATTCGATAAATAAGAAATATATTTAAATGAACAGGAAAATGGAAATGCTAACTTTAGTGTTCGATTGCAGCGGACAAGTTGACGTACACATGGGGCGATGGAGGACACGGGGTGCTGGGTCAGGGCGGCGACTTCGGGCGGACGATAGAGTGTACGCCACAGTCAGTCGTCTCGCTGGCCGGTCGGCCCGTAAGGCAGATCTCGTGCGGCTGGTCGCACTCGGCCGTCCTCTTGGGTTCGTCCCCACACATGGAAGATGATGAGGATGGGTGATGAATGATGAATGTCGATGAGGAAGAGATGGTACTGACGATGACACACCACGGCGATGACAGAGACCGGCGATCTGTACACGTGGGGTGAGGGTGCAGGCGGACGCCTGGGGCACGGTGATGAAGAGGATCAGAACGAGCCGCGACTTGTCGGCGCGTTGAAGGGAACACGCATCGTGCAGGTGGCATGCGGATTCGCCCACATGATCGCGCTAAGTGGTAAGCCACCATCACCACAGCACATCCTGAACTTGCGCGCTCACCTGGAAACCTTTATGACATCAGACAAGGGCGAGGTGTACGTGTGCGGTGCCGGGTGCAGTCGGTTAGGCCTGGAAGGCGAGCAAGATAAGCTGAGCATCGATATGGGCGACACCGTCGCACATCAGAAGACTCCCAAGCGCGTGGAGGCATTGCGAGGTGCCAAGATCATTCAGGTGGCCTGCGGAGGTGTATACTGCGTCGTTCTGGTACATTCTTTCGCCTGCTCCCACTCATGTTGATGGTGAAATCTCACTCGGGCTGCTCTACGTCACCTCCAGCACGACACGCAAGATGAGAAGAAAGGCTCCTCTCCAGTGCGGGGCAACTATAGCGTATGGAGCCAGGTGCTTCCCGACATCGGAGTGATGCAATCCTCACCCCACTCCAGCAAGGTTAGATTCGCCTCTACCAATTTTTTCACGACTACAATAATCCTCCTGATCTTCTTGCTGCACAGGTGGTAGATCTGAACGGACCGCAGCACGATAAGCTGGAGAATTACGTCAACTCTGCCTGTGCCCGAACTGTCCACAAAGACCGAAGTGTAAGCCATTCTCACCCATCGCCTATGGCGTGGTCTCACACAACGCCTACCACCAGACTCAGAGCACCGATTGCTTCTGTATTAAACTGATGGATCGGCGAGCCATCTTGGTGTTGACTGATGGTGATAGACAAGGCCTGGGCTCAGAGGGTGCCGTCAAACCAGACATGGCCAAGTACGCACTATCACGCCATGTGCTGTCTCTATTTCGTCGTTCGAACTAATCACTTTGTCAATCAGGGCAAGCATCAACGCCAGAAAGGCCGCTGCCATTTGTATGTACCATCTGAACGACCAACACAAGTATATCACGTCACTGAGGTAACATTCCCTCATCTTTTCTACCTTTTGCACTCACAATTGCCACTCACCTCTGGTACTTTCACAGGGAAGCTGGGCGTCGCATTTGCACCACGTTTTCGACCTATCACGAATCGGTAGAAGAGGAGAACTTGGTGACGATGGCGTGCGGTCTGCTGCTGGAACTTCGTACCGACGAGCGGGAGAAGACGTTGATGAACATGATCGCTGACTACAGTTACAAGTATAATGATGCTGGCGAGCAGCAGTCGTCCAGCGGCAACAATTCCGATGACGATGACGCCAACGACGAGGAGCCCTCGCCGCCCATGTTCTACGCCGTGGACAAGAGCAAGGAGAACGTCTCATCGTCCTTCTCCGCTGTGCACAAGCCATCGCTTCGCTTCAGCAGCGGTAGCGTGCAGACCTACGCTAATAACGGCCGCACGAGAATGGTCTCGTCAGCCAATGCACCGTCGTTGAACAACAGCGGTTCCTTCCAGTCGCCGTACCTTTCCTACTCTTCCACCCACAATCCGGCGGCCTTCTTTGTTCCGTTCGAACCGCGTCCAGCCACCTTGCCCATGCTCACTCGCAGCGCCATGATGATGTCCTCGTCACTCAACGGCAGCGTATCGGCCCTGCTTCCCTTCAGCAAGAAGCGACCACAACATTCTATCCGTCAATTCAACGTGCCACACCTGGTCCAGCACCTGGGTCTCAAGAACATATCAGTTTCGGCCGAGGACGCCAATAAGAAACCTGAAGACGTCCGCACGGTCACAGTCCGCCTGCAGGATGAGGCCGAAGCGATTGATGGTACAATTCATCGTCCCTTCCAAGTTCCCGCTCAATGTCACTCTAACGTACCACTTATCAGATGAGATGAGATATGCTTTCGTCATCGGTTTGGTGGGCAACGCCAAGATCTACCACTATAAGGCCAAACGAAAGGCACAACTAGCCCTAACTGCCTGACTGTAGCGTACGCATGAAGGACTAAACCTCGATCTATCAAACAGGAATTCATCGATGTGACATCTTGCCAACGACGCCGCCGAAAGCACGCCATGACCAACAACGATGAACCCAAGGCCGGGCAGGGAACACTGTATCATATTCATATGTACTGGGTGGGATGCGCTGAAGAAGACATCATCACCATCGTTTCTGATGGCCTTCACCACAATCTAGGTACTCTCCTCACTGCCAACATACGCACACGGTTCACCACAGATTCTAACGTACATTCGCGTGGGGTGCAGATCCAGCTAACTTGGGAATCACACCAAACAAACTTGACCTACTGGGTCGAACCTGGGAGGAGGCGTCTAGCTTGAGCCAAGGTACGGGATGCTCTGTTTGGTGCATCTGGATCGAATCTTAACTTGCTTTCCAACGTCAGAAATTGTGGATGACACAAAGGACGCCTTCAAGATGCAGTTCCTTAAGCTGATCGTAGAAGGCGATTCGGATAAAAGGGTCGAACCCACTCCCAAGCTCATTTGCGAGCGCCTCACAGATGCCTGCCTCGATATCAACGCCAAGGAAAAGTACAGCCTTCTCACCTTACTGGCTTGCCAATTACTAACAAATGGTATGTTGCTCTACACAGGGGTCGCGTCGATCATTCCACTTGTATCAGCTTCCGCGTGGGTGGCGTCGGCGAGCGCGCTGCCGCCGGTACGCTTGCAGTTCTTCTCCCCGCTCTGCTTCTTCTGATTCCCAGGTTCCTTCAACATTGAACAGAGCTCTTCCAAGTGGGACTGGATGATCCCAGCGCGTACATTTTCTACGAAGAGGATTCGCCGGATAACCTGATCTTCAATGCCCAGGGCAAGATCAAGGGCGCCACGTTGGAGAAGCTTGTGGAGCGAGCCACATACGAGAAAGGCTATGGTACGTAGGCTAACGTTAAGGAAATGAGCTCTCTTGCCGTTATTTTAACCCTCGAAACCTGCTATTATTCAGATCCCGACTTCGTAGCAGCATTCCTCTTGACTTACCGGTCGTTCGCCACACCGCAAGAGCTGCTTGATCTCCTTATCTTGCGGTACAACATGCCCTATACTCGCGGTGTCGATATCGAGGAGTTCAAGCGTAGCAAGCTCGATCCCATCCGGCTGCGTGTTTTCAATCTTCTCAAGGTGTGTCTTCTCAGTTCTTCTCTGTTCGTTAGAGTAACCGCACATCAGCTCATTTACGCACGCATTCCTCCGTCTAGACATGGTTGAGCAATTACTGGTATGACTTTGTTGGCAACGAGAAGCTCGTGAAGACAGTGCTTGAGTTTATCGACAAGACTATGCGAGTTACGGGCATGGACAAAGCTGGTGAACAGCTCGTCAGGTGCGTGGACCAGAACTCTCCTTTACTAACGTTGAAGAATAACACAAGCAACGTACATACGGACAGGCTTATCAATAAGAAGCTCTCTGAGAAGGGAAGTGAGTCGAAAAAGATTCAGTTCAGCAAGCCCCCGCCCAAGCCCATCCTGCCTCTCATGAGCATTTCTAACGCCCCATCTCGAGTGATGATCTTCGACCCAATGGAGGTACGCCTTTCCTCTTCCTGTCTTCCTGAAATGCGGGAACCTCACTTCCCACATGTGTTAACATTAGATCGCTCGGCAACTCACGCTGATCGAGTGGGACCTATGGAAGAAGATCATGCCCTGGGAATGTCTCAACCAGGCGTGGGCCAAGGCTGGCCGTGATGAAAAGGTATTCAAAGGTTCTCGATAAACAATCCATGTACCTTGCTCATCCGTGGTCTTGTTTCACTGTTCAACATCTAGTCGCCGAACATCATGGCTATGATCCAGCGGTTCAATGTTGTATCTCGCTGGGTGGCTACGGAAATCGTGCGTTGTGAGGATTTGAATGTACGGGCCAACGTTCTCAACCACTTCCTCGAAGTTATGAACGTACGCCCGCCTTCCCTTTCAACCGTTTGCAGCTGAGCATGTGCTGATAAGATACCACTCGTGTGTAGCGATGCATGGAACTCAATAACTTTAACTGCTGCATGGAGATTATCTCGGGACTTCAATCTTCTTCAGTCTATCGTCTGAAACAGACTTGGGCGGTACGCACTTACCCGATGACTTCTGCAACAAGGCCTTGCGGGTATTGATGGGTGCCCTTTCCCCATGCAGCTCGTCGATAGCAAGCAGCGAAAGAAGTACGAGGAAACACAGCAGGTTATGTCTAGAGAGAAGAACTTCCAGAACTTCCGTGCTCACCTGCATCAGGTTAACCTTGCCTTTTCTCTTGCCATGATACTTCTCGAACTGACGCCTTGCTGAATGGACCTGTAGGTTGATCCACCATGCATCCCCTACCTCGGCGTCTACCTGACTGATCTCACCTTCATTGAAGATGGCAACAAGGATTTCGTGAAGGCAAGCTTGCCCCCATTCTCATTAACCTCAAAGAACTGGACCTGACTGGCATGTTGATGTTTAGGCTGGCTTAATCAACTTCCACAAGCGCGCTCTTATCTCTCAGGTAATACGAGAGATACAGCAATACCAGCAAGCTCCCTACTGCCTCGAAGCAGTTCCGCTCATCCAGGTCTGTATACGTACTGGGAGCGCCCAGTCACTGCACTCTGTTCCTTCACTGATGCCTATGAATTGTGTTATACAGGAGTGGCTGATCAATGTAGAGTACCTGAGTGAAGATGAGTGCTATCGCGAATCGCTTAAGCTTGAGGGCAAGCAGAATCGCGCCCGTACCTCTTCTGACTCTACCACTCCCGCTAACTTCAGTACGAAAGCACATTCCAGCAGCTGAGAGATGTATCGTATGTACTCACATGCTGATGATACAGCCGGCTCGCCGGTCAAGCCGCGTTCGAACTCCAACTTGCCACCAAACCGACGCATCGGCGTGGAACGAGTGTCCCAAAAGGAAGGCGAGGTAAGTATGAAGCAATCCACATACACAACGTGCAGCACTAACGTAATTGAAATAGGATACGGCTGCCAAGCCTGCCACCGTAGGAGAGGAAGAGCAGGGTGCAACGGATCGATATATGGAGTACGCAACTTACCCTTCCTCCGCTTCCTTGCAGTACACTCATTTCGTGGTGTCAGCTTGGGCATGCCAGCGATTGTGCCTGTCGTGGTGGATGGATCCGAGGTAGATAAGGTACGTTGCATGACGATCTCTTTGATGTAAGAGCTGATCCTTATATACACCATCTTACTCTGAATAGGAGGTCAGCAACGGTGCCAAGCCTATGTCGCCTGAAATAGGAACGCGTGCATCCATCCGACCCAAGCAGACCGATCGTCAGCGCGCGTCCACGGTACACACCAGCATGGCTACCCATGCGTCAAAATGCTAAAATGGGGCTTTGTATGTACAGCACGGGTCCAGGACGTCCGTCTCCAAGCCCGACGCCGACGATGAAGAGTTTGGAGAGCTCGTGGCTCCGCCTGGCTATCCGTTCATCGAACCGGACTCCAACCGTACGGTTCCCTCATATTGTTCCAACCGCACCGCGTTCTCTCTGACCTGAGCGCGCAAATGTAGATAATCTTATCTTTGACATTGATGAGTCCTCCATCATCGACGGTTCATCCTTGCCTCAGATCAAGGCCGCCACGTTGGCCAAGCTCGTAGAGCGCATAACCCACGAGAAACGCGTTAATGAAACTGTTCTTCAGGCGTTCATGCTCACCTACAAGTATAACTCCCAGCGTCGTATCAGCGTTCTTGATAGTTGAATCTGACTTCCCTGAATCGCTGTGCAGAGCGTTCACTACAGATATGCAGCTGCTGCAGCTACTGCGAGAACGCTGGGCAGTGCCAAGACCAAAGAACGATTCTCCTCAGCTCCTCCAGAAATTCGTCGCTGCGAAGGAAACGCCCATACGACAACGGTACTCTTGTTACTCGAAGAGCATGCGAATGTGATGTGCTTAACAGTGCACATACCTACCTAGGATATGCTCTGTTATCAAGCAATGGCTGGATAAGTACTGTCTCGAGCCGCCTAGCCAGGAAGTCGCATCCGCGCTACGCCAGTTCATCCAGGAGAAGATTGCTCCTGACGGGTTCATCGCCGAGGCACGCATACTTGGCGAGCTTCTGGACAAACAGCTCAAAGGGTACAGCGCGTCTCGCTGGTGTACTAGAATTCTCTTTATCTAAATTGTCTTATCCGGCAGAGGGCTGAACAAGCGCAAGTTTAGGCGCTCCAATTCATTCCTTGAAAAGGCTCCTGTACGTATCGTCAGTATGCGTCATCTTAAGCATTTCTCTCCTCACCTCTCTCCATAGCCTCCTCAGCTGCCGCGAGTGTTCTCCGATAACTTGTCCTTCCTCGACTTCCACCCTGAAGAGGTACGCCCTCTACGTCATGCTGCTTGATCTCGCTAGACGAGCGCCAACCCTCTTCCCATAGATTGCACGGCAGCTGTCTCTTGCGGAAGAGAAGCTTTTCCAGCAAGTGACCCACATGGAGTTCATGAACAAGGCTTGGCTCTCGGCAGATCACCCCGAGAATGCAGCGCCTAACCTATGGTTTGCACACACACAACTTGTGCATTCTATCCTGATTCTTACCATGTGTGTAATTTAATGTGCAGTGCTCTTCGCCTTCGATTCGAGAGGGTCCGTAACTGGGTCGCAACTGAGATCCTCAAGGGTGTCAACGATGATGTGCGCGCCCAGGTTATCTTCAACTTCATCCAGATCGCCGAGGTAGCTCACTTCCCCGCAGGTCGTCCATGCACACCTCAGCACTAACTCTTTCCGGTTCGCCAGCACTGCCTGTTGATGAACAATCTCAACACGATGGTCGAGATCGTCTCTGGCCTCCGCTTCTTACCCATCGCCCAGCTGAAGCACGTGTGGGACGTACGTACTCGCCACAACTTGCCGAATTCAACGCTGGCCAAGCTCACCTCGCTTACCGTTGTGCAGGAGATACCGTCTAAGCACATGCTGCGGCTGTCCAAGTTATCCAAGTTACTGGGCGGCAATTACGATCAGATTCAGGCGAGGTTGCGTGACATCGAGCCGCCGTGCATCCCATTCATTGGCGCCTATCTCCATGAGGTGGCCTACCTGTGGGACTCTTATCCTCCACTCATCATTGCCGAGATCGTACGTATTGCGCTTGCTCGCCTTGATCCCTTCGTCCAAAGTAATCTTCCTTACCTATAGGATGCGGCCCACAAGAAGAAGCTGGTATCAACATCGACACCGTCAGTCCAGGAGATAGACGAGTGGCGAGCTTCTGTGGCGTTTGCCATCTCGCCTCTCCTGAGCTATTCATCCGCCACAGAGGGCATTCCCGAGCTCAACAACCCGGCCGATGCAACCCCGATCTCTGCTGCTACGCCGGCTACCCCTTCTGCAGCCTCCGAGCAGTCTGCCAGTGATAAGGACAAGGCCGCCCCGCTCGGCGCCAAGCCTCGCTCTGTCTCACATGCCGCACTCAAGGGAAAGGACGACATCATTACTGCCAGCCTTAACCATCCCCCTGCAGCAACATCTTCTACATCCCCTGCTCCCATTAGGAAAGCCTCCACTCCGGTTCAGCCATCATCTGCGACGCCGAGCAAGAGCAGTGGAACGGCAGCAAGCTCTTCCAGCACGCCTGCCAAGGCGAGCACGGCATCTTCATCAACGACTTCAGCTGCATCTTCAACCGCACCCACCCTCATCAACTTCGAAAGATACTCGTTAGTGGCGTCGAAGGTGATGGACTTCCTTTCGTGCCAGTCCGGTCAGTACTGCTTCGAGGAGGTCGATTTCATCCAGCGTTGGCTCAACAAGGTAAGGGCGTCAGACAAACCCTAAACCTGGTCGTTGTACACTTGATGCTCACACAGTGGTGCAGGTCCTGAGCGAGGCGCTAGATGAGGAGGCTATCAACGCTACGGCGAAGTCGCTGAGCGACAAGGTACAAGAGCAACAAGATAAGCTGACCTTTTAGTGAAATACTCATCATCATCATTCCCAATGTGCTCACCGCTTACAGAAGGACTCACAGTCACGGCCATCGTCCATCAAGCGAAGCCTCTCCAAGAAGATCGCCTCTGTTCACGTACAGAAGGACAGCCGACGAGGTTGATGACATTTCATCAACTGGAAATGATGAAGAGGGAAGCAAGGAGGACACTCAGCCAGTTAGCGAGGCGTCATGTATGTGTGTAAGGGTGGGGCTGTCCGTGAAGCCCACAGTCGATTGGAAACTGCAATAAATAGACACGACAACTCTGCACCCGCGAAGCCGAGTGGATGATGCCATCCGCAGAGCGCTGACATCATGCTGCCGGCGAAGCTGAAGCAAAGTAGGCCGCACGGAAAGGACAGCGACTTCCGTGGACAGTGGACAGAGATCACTGGGGAGCGGCTGCCTGAGGAGGAGCCGAGAAGTCTCCATCAATGGCGAACTGGATTTCCTCTTCGCCGCTGCTGGTAGCGTTCTCAGCCTGTGTGGTCTGCTGGTTCTGCTCACCGCTGGAGTCGAGGTCACCGTCCGCTGTGGCAGCCGCAGCGGGTTCGGTGGCGGCTTGGCCCTGAAGCTGCTGCTTGAGCTGCTTCTGCTTCTTCTTGTTGTTCTTCGTGGCCTCCTTCTTCTTTTTCTCCTCTTCCTTCTTCTTCTTGTCCTCTTCCTTCCGTTTCTCGTCCTCCTTCCTCTTTTCCTCTCGTTGCCTGTCCTGTAGTTCCTCCAGATCTCGCACGATAGACTCCTTCATCCACAATCGAATGGTACCATCGTCGGAGCTGGAAGCGAAGTACTTATAGCTGGGATGCCATCTCACGCAGTGCACAGGGCCATGGTGTCCCTTGTACAGACCTATTAGTGGTTTGAGAAGTTAGTGATAGCACGACAAAAAAAAGATAGCGATAAACAACAACGTACCGAGCTCCTTGTCCGTTTCAAAGTCCCACAGGTGAACCCAGAAGTCGGTGCCGCCTGTCACGAACACTGGCGTAGGACAGTCATCGCTCGCTCCTCGCAGAGAGGCCGAGGCGAGCTCGCATGACGAAGTATGCGTCTTGACCACGTTCCATCTGCAGATGTGCCAGGTGCACAATTAGCCTGGTTCCGCATGAACCGTAGAACGAGGTGGGGAAATGTACGAGCCGCGGTCAAAGAAGTGAACAGTCTTCCCAGAGACAGCAGTAAGATGCTTGCCGTCAAGTGAAAGTTCAATGCTGACCACAGGACCGTTGACGGAGAGCTGCTTCACCTCGCCGCCCTTCTCACCCACGCGCAGATCCCACAACCTGATGTTGTCGCCAGCACTGCACAAAGGACATGTTAGTTCTTGCGTACAGTTGGCTTAAAGAAGCTAGTATACCTGATGAGGGTGTGATCAGATGTCCAGATGAGCTCTTTGATGGTGTCTGTGTGTCCAGCAAGTGAGTTCACCTCAGTCAGATGGTGCAGATCGTAGACCTTCACCAGCTTCTCCTGACCTCCTGTGGCAATTCTCGTGTTATCCTGTAGATCGAGAGCGCATACGGTAAGTAAGGGGCAAGAGTTATTGTCAAAGCAAAGGGAGCTATCTGTACGGGAGCAAAGTCAGCCGAGCGAACAATTCGCTTGTGCTCGAAGTTGTGCAGCTCGTCACCGTTCAGGGTGCTCCACACCTTGCTGCATCACATCATCCTGAGCGTCAGCCATCATCACGCGCACCACACAGCACATACAGCGCATCGTACACATTGTAATCCGCAGAGGCAGTGACGAGGCGGTTCGCCTGGCCGTCCAACCGCGCGCTCCACACGGCGCCCTGATAGTACACCACCCGCGTCCCACAGACACAAGACGACGCAGAGACATGTCAACCATCGGCTGTCACTCTGGCGTCTCCTCCCTTCTGTGGACTTGTGCGCACAGATGGCCATAAAAGAAGGTGAACTCTCGTACCTTGTGACCGAGGAAGGTGCCGATCCAGTCGCCGCTGTCCTGGCGCAGCATCGCGTTGCCATCTGATTTGCGAAAAAGATGAGAAAAACATAAAGATTTTAAAAATCTTTCTTTTAAATTAAAAGATAAAATTATATAAAATTGAATTGATTATTACCAGGCCACACTAGCTACTTGATTTTAAAATCAAATAGAAAATGTGGGATCTACCTAGGCAGCCGCTGGAAATGAAGACGCCATCGGGCCCCGGGGTGCTGAACTGGAAGGCGGGGACGGGACGGGAATGGCCTCCACAGATGACCGGCAGGAGGGGACCGGGGAAGGGAATCAGAGGCTCAGCCATGGTGAAGATGATAAGATCGAGCGAAGACGTTGATAGATTGTTTAAAAGAGATTCGAAAGATGGGAATCAGATACAAAATTGAAACGATTTACAAGTCAAGATGGTGGTAAAGTCTAGGTAATGCCGATGGGAAATGAATGATGATGCGACGATACGGAACAGAAGGGAAGGAGGATCTCAGAGATTAGGGGAAAGGGAAGGGCAGAAGATCGAAGATGCCAAAAAAATGGGAGACCGGGACCGCGGAAAAGGAGAGAAGCCGCAGATGAGGAGTGGCCGATGAGAAGACGAACGGGAGATGAAAGCCTGAGGTCCGGAGATTAGATCAGGGTGGTTGAGAAAAAAGAAATCTGAGGGAAACAGCAAAGAAATTATGAAACACACAGGATTTCTACATTCTTTCTAAAAACCGAGAATGGCGGAGGGATGATGGGCGGATATATCCAGGAATTTTCTACAACAGGACAGTCACTGATGCGGCAAGGCGCGGTGGTAATCGGCAGAGAGGAGCTGGTGGAAGGCATAGGCGCCCATCTCGACGTTAGGGGCGTACCTGCCCACATCGTATGCTCGCGAGTTAAGACCTTCTTGTACCATTTGCGATACCCAGGCGTCTTCCTCCTGAATACGCTCACTGATACGAATGCTTGAGGCCAGAGAATCTGTCAACTCTTTCTCGTTCTGATGAGCGCAAAACCATGACGACAGTTAGTGTTGGTTTCCTTTCTGATAATCGGTCATTTAGGGATCAGTGGTACCACTGTAGTCGAGATGAGTGAATCAGGGCCGCTAGCGGCCGTGCTCGCCGTTCCATTGACAGTGCCAGTGTTACCCTCAGGAATCATGAAGTAATCGAACTGGACCAGGGTTTCATCCTCCTTTATAGGAATAGCCCTGGTATGATGAAAGACGATCCATTTAAGATGGATCCATGCTTCGAGAAGCAATTCATTGTACCTGTTGGTATCCATCATGTTACCATAGCGGTTGATCATGAAGTTCGGATAAATGAACGCATAATGAGCTCCCTGCTTGCCAACTCGTTCCTTAATCAAGGTCTCTTGATTCTAACGGGCCGAGGTTAATCAATGTAATTGTAGCCTTGGGTTGGCGTGGTGGGGTACTTCGTCAGTGGTTCCTGCGCAGCTCTGCATCGACCACTTGCCGTACAAGGTCGTTTTATACTGGCTTGCATCGAGCTGCCAGAGCAATGATAGTTGGTACAAGAGCGAACCTCTCTGACACTTTCATACGTACTTGTGCACTAAGACTCTTGTGCAACACGTCAACGTGGTAGCCGCCATCCAGATAGTTATCCACATAAACCTTCCAGTTGGATTTCACGCGATAGAACTGAGAACCCATGAACTTCAACGAGCGGTACTGAGTGCTATCGAGAACATCCGCAAGAGGTTTAAGCTCATCGTGCGGATTCCAGTCGGCTGACGAATCTTCATGCAGTAGTGAGATCAGTCAGAGCGAACCACCACGAGTCAGCAGTACAGTACCAATATTGACGAATATCCATCTTCCCCATTCGAGCACTTTAAGAGGAACAAGGCCATTTTCTTTGGGTTTGAACTCTGCACATGCGACAATGTTAGCATGTGCACGCCTGGCTCTTCTATGGATTCCTACCCTTGATGCCACCGACCCGGGGCGCTACCCGCAGCCGGCCGTCTAGCTGGTAAGTCCAGCCATGGTAAGGACATACCAGTTCGTTCGCACAACCTTGACCCTGTGGAAGTGCCTCAAGCTCATCAGCATTGCCTGAAAGCCACACTTCGATTCCATGGAAGTGCAATAGAGAAGGAGCCCCGTACAGTGGCCACCTTTGAGGCATGATGGCGGCACACATTGAAGAATGCCCGCAACTGGCTCTGGTGGTCCCGCACTACCACGTACGGCTCACCCATCAGATCTCCCGTGATGTACTGGCCAGGCTTCTCCACCTCCTCCGATCGACACACTGCAACATCATGCCGTGTTAGTCCAGACAGTGCACTTGGCACAGCATCCTATGCTGTTGACCCGACAACATGTGCTGAGACTGCGAAAGCAGGGTGCGCACCCTGTTGCCAGCCTCTGTGGAAGACGAGGGTGGCCTCTCTCTGAAAGAACTCGGGGCTGGTGTACCACGAGGCGGGCGGCGTGGTGGCGCGTTCTATGGGCACCTGCGGGTCCCACCGCCGTACCTGCTCTTCGAACCAGGACGAGGCAGCCCCAGCCGAGTAGGACGGCACACGCGACGAAGCTGCGCAGCTGGCCCTGCCCACCATGCTCGCGACGTCGATGGGCGCCGGCTGGGCGGCGGCCGCGGTCGAGAGGCGTGAGGGAGCTGACCCGCCGCTGCTGGCCGTACCGCACACCACGTTGCTGGTCGTGGAGGGAGCCTGTTGTAGAGGGTAGAAAGAAGATTTGCCCACAGATGTCGAAGAAGATGGCCTCCTACATGCTGCTACGCGTAGAGACAACAAGAAGATGCTTGAGATGGATCTGAGAGATTCAACAACAAGCACATACATGCACGACGAACCTGGACGAGAGAACGTCCTTGTCAGGAGGGCCGTGGCGGTGGTGGAGGCCTGTCTCGTGACCGCGCTGCGCATCTTCTTCTTGCCTTTTTGTTGACAACTATTTTTTCTGCTTTTAGCGATCCCAGAGATACGCAGCTCACATGAGCTACCATGCGTGTCTCCTGAACAGACAAGCCTTACATTCTTTGTTTCATTTCCGAAACACCTTTCGGAACTAGTTTTCGTTTCACAATTCTGGCCCAATCCCGATGATCCACGTTCATCGGGTTTCGTGTGACCATCACAGAGAGTGTGCAGCCAGCCCAAGACACACTTGAGACTCAACTTCTGAAGGGCCTTGAGAAGCCACCTGGGAAGTGGTGGACGCACGTGTTGGTCACAACTGTTGTCTCTCTGGCATCAGCATTTGCAGATGATCGTGGTGGGTAGGCCATACATTATGTGAAGGCCGTTGGGACTGTTTGTGTGATTCCACTCTACGGCACTGGAGAACTCGTTGTGATCTGTCGAATGCACTCAACAAGCACATGAAGCGAGTACACAGAGCGAGTCAGGTCCACAGTGTTGAAACCTTTTGCAGTAGGTCGCACGTGGAATGAGCTGTTTGGAGGCCAACTCATCGTGATGTCCTTTTCTCCAAGAGTATGCTTTCTTTGTGATTAGAGACTCCCCTGCCCTTTTTGTTGTTCTGTCTCAGCTGTGTGTCACATCGATGCCCTCTACTATTGAGGATCATCTGGCTTCTGTCGCTGCTCCACCGCGAATGGTTTTGGCGCCAAATCCATCAGGACCATTTCTCAAGAAGGTACCATATTACCTGAGCAGGCCATATGCTCTAAGTGGCCGTGTAAAGCATTGTACTGCCTTCATGTAGTACATTTCTACTTACAACTCGCTTGCTGTCAACACCACCACCCACCACCATGAACTTCCTCTTGCAGTACAACCCCTTCACCTGGAGTGGCAGAAGGAACATTCGATTCGCAAAGGCCAGCTGGGTTGGAGCAAGGGCCCGCCGGGCTAGAGCAAGGGCCAACCAAGCTGAAGCAAGGGCCAACCGTACCAAGGCAAGGGCTGACCGCAAGGCGTGTCTGATGTGCTACGAGATCGCCAACGGTGTTGCGCTCAACCGTAACAACCTGCAGGAGCTGGCTGCTTGGGCTGTCTTCGCAAACAACAACAACATCCCTCTCGATCAATCAGAGAGCGATGCCCTGCAGTGGCAGCAAGCGCAAGCCGCCATCATGCTCCAAAAGGTCGCTGCTGCTCCCGCTGCCACTGCCCTGGCTGCTGTCACTGTTGCTGATGATGAGGATGAGAATGATGATGAAGAAGGTACAACGTGTCTTCGCATTCATCACACAAGTGCTCGAGCATGAGACTCATTTTGGTGCATTCCACTCTGTAGAAGGTGCTACTGCCCACACCTCTGACGAATGCAACGCCAACGATGACGATGAGGAGGCCTCCGAGGAAGAAGGCAGCTCCACTACTGAGGAGTAGCCTCCAGGTAGGTAGGTCGCCTCGACAACTGCGTCATCACTCTCTTGTTGGACAGAGTGCAGTGGCGGACTGTGTGTGTGTCTGTTGCACACATCTCTCCTAGTTGACCCCAACTACAAAGGCGGTGGTCGTCTACTGGCCTGTTTCCTCTCTTTCTTCTGTCTTCTTCCTGGAATCTTCTTCCTCTTGCAGGGGATATGTTAGTGCCTCGCCACAGACGAAAGCTCCCCAGTCCCCACACGTACCGCGTAGGTCCTCCACCCCACTCTCGAAGGACGGTAACCAGCACACAACTCGCGATGCGCCTGCGGGGTCTGGTGCAGCAGGTGCGCGCCATCGCCGCGGCTGGCCGTACCGCGCAGCTGGCCAGCACGCCACCTTCTTCTTCTACTTCTGAAGAGAAGGGCCTTGGTGGCGTAGCACCACCGGTAGGAGAGGGAGAGGAGAGACCTGCAGCCTCTGCCGCGTCCCCCGTGCTGGCGTTGGTGCAGAACATTCCTCCACAACTGCGTTCTCTCGACCTTCGCCTGTTCTTCGCGTACCGCCTCTATTATTATTATTATTATTATTTATTTATTTATTTATTTATTTATTTGTATTGTTTAATTAAATTAATTATTGCTATTTTAAAATTATTAAAATAATCGTTAATGGAATAAGCAATATTTTCCTAAATTCTACTTTAATTTGTTTTTTTAAATTATTTATAATTGGTGTAAGATGACAGGGACTGGATAGAAAGGAAGAGGTTCGCCATGTTCCACTATCTCCACCGTAGGGAACTGCCCACTGCCACCACAACATCGACATCAGGGTCGGTAGCTAGGACGTCGCCGTCCATGACATCATCAACGTCATCCACTTCGACCTCATCAACCACATTGACCACAAGCGCGTCGCCGGAGTCGAGCGCAGAAGCTGGATCACAGCCGAAGCGAGCCGCGTGCTGCTGCGTCGTGCAATTGTACAGTGAACGCGATCTCGTCGAGTTCAAGCGTCGCTATCAGGGGAGGCAATGGACCGATCGTACGGGCGCCATGATACCCTATGCGTGCGTCGTCAACAAGATCAAGCAGGATGCGCTTGAACGACAAAAGCAACCAGATACACTTGAAGAAGACAACAAAGCGCAAGAAGAGAAGAAGTACCTCACGCGCCGCCAGCGGATTGAACAAGCACGGCAACGACGTAAAGCGACTGAAGTTCGCTCCATTGCTGAGATGCCCGAGCTTCATCCGCCAAAAGCACTCTTGCCACAGGTACGATCAAGCGTTGTTCGGCTTGGATAGATGGGTGAGCTCACTTCAACCACACAGGGCAACGTGGGCACTCCACTGCGATGGATTCAGGACCGAGTGCGAGAATGCGCATTCCCATCCTCCCTTATCAAGGAGTTGGGCATACACGACCTTCGTAGACGCAAGCGCTACAGGCGCTATGGCGAGGTCCATTTTGACTATTCAACAGAGGTAGACTCGAATACTTCCTCTTGAGCTGGAGTTGTCTTCTAATCCAAAACCACGCAGGGTGCAACTGACGAGACTGAGTACGAGGAAGAGGTTGATGGCCAGTGGGAGTACACATTCGAGGCCACTACACCGAAACCACAACCGACAAAGGCTGTCATGTACCACAAGCATCGGCGAGGAGAAGGTGATGAAGATGACTGGCCACAAGGTACACGAGAGTTTCGCGGCTATCCTGATGAATGCTCTAGACTTAACCCATGCTCCAATTCGCAGAGTCACGAGATTCGGAGGGAGAACAGGACGCCGAGGAGTGGGAGCGTCACGAAGCTCTACAGCACGATGATCACGAGGAATACCTTTACGAGCAGGATATTGAGCTACAATGGGAAAAAGGCGGCAGTGGACTTGTGTTTTGGACTGGTACGTTCATTCGCTTTCTATCTCCGAGAGTGACCTAACCCTCGGCGCAGATGGTGTGTACTGGGACGCTCAAAACGATGGCAAAGAAGCTGATCAATTCGACCTGGATACGGCTCACTATTACGACGAGAAAGGAGGAGATGATGACCACCTCTACGGCGCCTCTCAGAATCAGTACACCGAGGATGAATTGTACCTTATCCTACCCCAGACACAGCGCTGAGCGTTCCTCAGCTCTTAACCTGGTTCCTCCGCTGCAGGCGATTCTATCGTGAAAAGGAGAACAAAGCCAAAGCAAAAGTATCACAAGGGCAGTTTGAGCGCTTTACCAGGGGGTTTGGCAGTCGCATGCTCAAGCGCTTCGGGTGGACCGAAGGTCAGGGTGTCGGCCGCACGCCAGGCATTCCAAAGGTACTTTGGCCTCAGCGCCAATAAATGGGCGAAACTGATTCACCTGATCAACTCTGAATGTACGGACAGGCCATTGAGCTGCAGTCGCAGATGGATACAGCTGGCCTTGGCTATGCGAACAATCAAGGAAAGAAGCGCAAGCGCATGCATAATGGCGCAGGGAGAGGCCAGCGTTCAGATTCCGATGAAGAAGATGAGGCTGGAAGTGAAGGCTCACACCGATCCCGCGTTGTCATTCATCCGCAGCCACGCGTGCCGAGCAATCCCTATGTGGAGCAGCTACGAAGAAGGCACATGACCCACGATCCTTCGTACGTGACTATCGGTACAGTCTACGATCATCAGGACACCAACCCGATCCTACTGGCAAGCGAATACTACCAGGACGACCAAGACGAAGAACGAGCGGAAAGCGAGAGCAAGCGTCTCAAGGAGAAAGAAGCCGAGGAGGAGCGATATAGAAGTGCCGCGTTGCGGCGGGTCTTTCACAGCAAGCCCTTCGTGCGCGGTGGGACGATCGAAGACGAGAAGAAATTCATCAAGGGAAGTGACACAGCCTAAATCCACAGCGACATCCACGATGTTGGCAAATCCTTCCACAGCTGAATACCTACCATACACGAAAGCGGCCTTTACATTTACATCCTAGATCGACACTCTCATCTTCATCAGGATTATGTAGGGATAAGATCGAGTGGGAGTTCCCACACGCGCACGCTTCGATCGTGCGAACCTGAGACGATACGCGACTGATGCGCGTCGAGGCAGCTTATGCGGTGCTGATGTCCGTCGAGGCTGGCCGTGCATCGAAGTCCTCCGACTTCGTCATCATCGGATGCAGTCCACAGGCGCAGAATGCCATCGTAGGCCGCCGTTGCCACGTTCTTGTTGCCGATACCCACGGGCCGACAACGCACCACCTCGTCTCCATGCGCTGTTTCCCCGCCCACGCACAGTATCTCCGTGAGCACGCACGGACAACTACCTCTTCATGTGTCACCACCCGCCCGTACCTTTGATGGTCTGAAGGCAGGAGCCGTTCTCGACATTCCACACATTGACGTTACCTCGCGCCGAGCCGGTCACCAGGCCACGCATCAGCACTGGTGAGGCCGCTCGCGGGCTGACAGATCCTCCCTTGGCTGTCTTCTCCTTTCCACCGCCAGCATTGACTGCGCCCACACATGGTAGATGAGTTGGCGCGACTTCACTACTATGAACAGGAAGGCAGGCCGAGGGTACCCTTGAGGCCATCTACAAAGCAGAGATCGTTGATGGCACCGTTACGGCCCTTGCTCATCATAGTGAGAGTGCACTGCGATGTAGCAAGATTCCACTTCTTGACCGTGGTATCGCAAGAACCACTGTTGTATGCATGCGCACACGTGTTAGCTTGTTCCATCAGCAGCACACGCTTCGAACAACGCACCTGTACGCTACAGAATTGGCGGCATCAAACTGAAGGCATCGTATCCAGTCCCTATGGCCCGACAACGTAGTAATGCACTTGAGCGTTCGTGCATCCCACAACTAGAGGCATACATACAGCATGTGTAAGAAGATTGTGCATTCTTGCTACATCAGAATTGGGAGGAAGGAGAAGGAACCTTGAGCGTGGCATCGCGCGAGCCGCTGAGGATCTCTTTCTTGGGATCGTGGAACTGCAGACACACCACTGGTCCGGTATGACCCTTAAACGTTTGGGAGTTCTTGCCTGTATGAAGATCGTGAGTGCGCGTTTGTTGATAGTCAATAGCCTGGCGAGGTTCTATGTCGTACCCACACGAATATCCCATAACTTCATGGTATTATCGAAGGATCCAGAGACAACTGTGGGGAGGTCGCCCTGCAAGCAGCAGATCGATCCTTCGTGGCCGATCAACGACCTGATCTTGCTGTGTCGGTTCAGATCCCACCTATGAGCAGCCAAGTCAGTTAGTGCTAGCACCGAAGTGAACACTTGATACGAGTAAAAGTACAGCTTAAGGGCTTTGTCATAGGAACCGCTGAGGAGCCGCTCCTTTTCATTGTCAAGGTGAAGGCAATTAACCCATCCTGTGTGGCCGGTTAGCGTGCTTGTGCACTTGGCGCTGAATGCATTCCACCTGCACAAGCATGAGAATGAGGGAGGTCTGAAAATGCTTTGCATTCTTCAAAAGCAGGCGTGGGTACACTTTCACAGTGCCATCACAAGAACCAGAGTACACTGTATTTTCGTGAATCTTGACACATAGCACTGCTTCTGTGTGGCCTGTTAAGGTCTTTACAATAAAGTCATCCTGTATGAAGATAAGAATGTAGATTGTCAGTGCATGCACTAAGCGACCGAAAGGTTTCAGAATACGCACGCGCTCCTCAGCGGGGCGGTAGTCCTCGTCTCCATCGGAGTCCGAATCATGTCCTTTACGTCTTTTCCCTCCCTTTTTCTTCTTTTTGCCACGAGGAGACGTGCTCTTGATGTTAAGTAACTTTTCTCTCGTCGTAGCTCGCCCAACAGTCAAGCGTGTCAGGAATGCTGCACATAAGCATAGATGCGTTAGCTCAACATAAAGAACGGAAAGGGGAACGACGTACCTTTTGTTTGGGTAGACTTGGCCTTTAGGAGGGTCTCGAACTTCTTTTTACCTTCCATAGACTGGTCGCCGTTGTGAGCGTTCTTATGACCGGCGACTGGAATGTACTCTTGCTCTTCTCCACCCTCCTCGAAGTCGTAGGCTCTGATATGTTCAGCGTTGGATATGTCAGCTAGTAACAAACACGCTATGTGAGCAAGGGCACACGTCACCTCAGCGAACTGCGGGAATTGGAAGCCTCCAGCTCAGCGGTCAACTCGGACGCACGAGTCATGTTTGAGAGAAGCTGTTCGATCGTAACGGTCTTTTCCTCGCTTAACTGTGAAGATGTGCTCATCTTGCCGACGAATCGACGCACCAGCTCCACGTTCGTCCCCAGCGTGAGCATCTTGTAGGCTAAACCGTGTACCTCCCCACAATTAACAACTCTGCCATGGAAGAAGAGAAACTGACGTACCAAAAGTGGCAAGGTTGTCAAAAATGATACTCTCCTCCTTGGAGATGAGCTCTTCCTTCTTGGCCTGATCAAAAGTTTCCCAGTGACGCATACTTCCCCGGCAATCGCCATCGTAGAGTTTGTTGAAATCATCCCTAACCTTATCTGAAATGCAAGTGCATGGTCAACTAACAAGAACACCATCGCTGTCCATCTATCCAATACCATAGAAGCTGCGTTCCCAGAAGCGAAGATTCTGCCAAGCATCATGGCCGACAAGATGAGAATGGATAAAGTCCTGCACGCCCTGCTTGGCACTTGTGTAATTAAAGTGGAATGCAGCCTCCACCACCGCTCCACAGCTGAATCGATGTCGTTAGCAGAGCCAGGCCGGATGTCACATGCAAGAAAAGACGAACGAACCCAACAAAATCATCTTTGTCGGAAGCCTCTCTCAAGAATGCCTTCATCAGTTCTGTCAACTGAGCGAACGATCGACCACTCAGCTGCCCTTCTTTTGGCTGTACAGATGATAAGAATGAGTGTTGTCTGCTAGTAATCAGAAGCTTGTGTGCATACCGATCTTCGTATCTCTTCGCCGATCAAATGTGCAAAATGGAGACGGAGCGGCTCCTCTTTCAATCGCTCGAACAGTTTCGACATATCCTCCGATTCCAGCAAGCGTGGAGACTTGCCACTTGACTTGTCCGTGGCGGGCTGCTCAGTGTGCTCAAACAGAGCTTTCAAGCAGCCGGCCAGCCATTCCATATCCTCCTTCTGTCCGTCGTCAATTGAACGTCGCTGCTCGATTCCGTCGTCTGCATTGCTATTTCTGGTTTCTTCATTGGTGTTCGTGCTATCTGCGTCAGGAGCGTCACCTCTTGGTGACGAGATCTCACCATTCTCTTCATTGTCGATCAGGATAGGAGGAATGGGTTTCTGTGGGCGAGATTTCCTTCGGATGAGTTTCTTCCTGTTGAATGAGCTTCGGTCACCTGCGCTTTCAGCGTCAGTTCCCGTCTTGTCGTGCTGCTCTTTAGCGTCGTTCTCAGCAGCCGATGAAGCATTTGTTGAGTCATGGGCAGGAGCGGCATCAGACGCTGAGTTCGGCAGAGGTGGCAACGCGTGACGCGGACAGCCGATCAATGGGAATCTATCTTCGCCTCGGTCTGCGGTGATTGTGATCTAGATCAGCACAGTAGCTCTCGAACAGATTGCGGATGACGTACGAGCAGAGGGACCAACGGACAAAGGAGGAGGCTGTATCATAATCGCTGAGGAAGAACTTGTTTGTGCCATAGTGGACAGCACCTGAAGCGCCTCGTGGAATGAGATAAGATTTGCAAGTCAAGAAGACTACGCAAGTGGCGTACCTGGTCAAGCTCTTGGTCATAAAGGGCGTCATCAATCGATTGATCGAACAAGTTGGCACGCGGCCACGAATGACGGTTGAGGAAGCTCGTGAAGAGCTGTGTTTCCAAGAATGGCTCGAACCATTTCTAACCAAGAGTCCGTGGCCGCATTCGTAAGCATCAACACTGATGAAAAGGAAGAGAAGCTTCACACGGTACCGCTGCATCAGGTCGAAGCTGAAGGAAGTTCCTCTTGTTGAAAATTGCCATGGGCTCGGGAAACACGCGGATGTACGTAAGATGTTCGCGATAGTTGCGGAAGAGTGAGACGAAGAACATCAGGAAGGCGTAGCGGATGGCCTCATCAAAACGTGGGTTCATGCTCTGTTTGCCGTCAAGAGGAATGGTGGCCGATGATGAAAGTGGATTGGAGCTAGAGGCAGTAGAGGAAGAGGTGGTAAGACGAATGGATGACGCGTGGTTGCGCGGAGAGGTTGGTCCTTGGTAGATGGATTGCATGCGTGGTGTGGAGAGTTTTCCACGTACGGCTGGCGTAGTGGTGCGCGAGGTGGTGTAATAGTTGTCGAGATAGAACAAGTCGTTGTGGAGAAACTTGCGAAGCTCGGACAAGAGGATGGCGTGTTCTGGCTCGGGGAGCTCCGGCACCATCGACCTAACCGAATCGGGTACCACTATGCGGTTGTGATCCAGATCCACGATCACGACCTGCACCGCCAGCCATTAGCATCCATGAGTAACCATGTTTAAGCAGAATGATTCATCAAGAATACCTCCGTGCAGAAGGGTGCGATATCTTCAGGCTTGTAGTAAGATTTGTGTATTCCCATGATGAATGGCGTTGGGCTGCCTACGAACTCGGTCAAGCAGGCGGGCAGCACGGGCACGAAGACCTGCTGCCACTCAAACGGGTAAAGCAACGATCGGACCGATTCTGATAAATGCGTAAGAAATGAACATGTTGCTGGAATGCCAGCGTGTAATCGATGTACCTGAGACGTAAGTGAGAAGAGTGTACTGGCTGCTTACCAAAATCACTTTCTGCTCCATCAGGATAGACGAGAAGAGAAGCAGGACATTGTCAATATCAAGCACCTCAAAGAGAAAGTGCAGCGGAATCTAGATAAATGAATAAAATCGTTAGCTGAGTCAGGAAGAAGCAGTAAGGGAGTAACGAGATGAAGCTAAATACATCAGTAGGCGAGAAGTTGTAGTCGAGCGAACGCATAGAGATATTTTTCTCGCCCATGGAGAGACTAATCCCAGCGGATGGTGTTGGCAAGGGCACCTTTTGCGATAGACTCATCAGCCGGCCAGAATACTTGTAAATAAAGGGAAGAAGAGTGGTTACCTTGTCGACGAGCTGGATAATCAGAGAATAGATGAAGGAAGCCGGCAACTCATTGGACAGCGCATAGAGCTCGCAGAGCCAATCGCGGAAGAATAGTGTGTAAGAATGGCGTGAAAGTATACAGATCGATTTGGGAGCGTAAAGCTTCTTTGGCAATGATAGCTTGACCTAAATTGTGTGGAAGATGAGATGAAATTCACTCAATGAAGGGTAACTGAAGCATTGTACCATCTCATCTTTCAAGCTGGGCGTCTTGGACGAAGCCAAACTCTCTCCGCGCGGCTCCCCTTCTCGTGGTGAGAGCTCCTTGGATCTTCGATCTGTATGGTGAAGATACAAATTGTCATGAACGCCATTCATTTTACATCGTGAGTCGAACCACGATTACCTTCGCCTGTCTGAAACGTGTAGTAGAGGTCATGGACTTCAGGTGCGCTCAACAATTCATAGAAAGTGAGGCATGCGCCGTAAAGTTGTGTGCCATCCTCGGCGGTCAGAACCACCGGGAAGTAGAGAGGCTTGGGCGGATCCTTGTCCGTCAACATCATGCCACGCGGGAAGCAAAACTATAGTACGTGTGTATATGTGAGCCACTGAGTACGCACACGTACATCAACCGAGCGGACATAGAGTGAAGTCGATAAGTACCATCCCAGTGTGCGGCGGAAGCGGTACGTCCGGTCGGTCGTGCTCGGGATACCGGGCCAGCAGTTCGGCCTTGAACGCCACCTGCAGAGGCGATGCCGAACTCGCCTTGCCTGCAATAAAGGACAATTTCAGTTCGTCAATATTTCATTTCGTTAACACAAAAACAGTTCTTTAAAGTCATATATTCTCCAAAAAATAATAAAATATTTTCCGTTGGTAAAATAGACGCCAATTTGGACTAAATTTAACGAAAATAAAACGTAAATATACCTATAAAGGAAAATATGAAAAAGAAAAAAGAACATGTCTGGTGGTTACCTGCGTGTGGCGTGCTCGCGCGGGAACTGCGGCCGCTTTCGTCGTAGGGGAGGAGGGGCTTGCCGGCCTGCCACCCGAAGGTGAGGAAGTAGTGAACCAGACACGGCCCCGCCGCCCCTCCCTCCCCTCCTGTCGTCATCGATCCCTCATCTCGTCCATCTCCATGATGCTTATCCATTCTTTCTTTGTCCGTACTCCTTAAGACTGTTGTGCGGAGTAAACAAATCAATCAAACGTTATTGATAATTCGTTTGGATTAATTTGTTGTCATCCGGTTGATGAACATAAATACACAGGGCACTTCTCTTGATTACTTGTCCAATACGATAAACAATATTTCGCTTATTTGCCGAGACCTGTGTGACGATGTCGACAATTTGGGCTGTCGTTCCCCAACAAATGCCTGGTCGGAATATCCAGCTCCGGTACTACACATCGAAGAGATCGAACGAGAAGGGGAAGAGGGTACTGCTTCCTACAGATGGCGGGAACGGGTGACATGGTCCTCCTCTTCTCAAGGTGACTGAGTTCCAATTGGGAGCGCCTGGGACCGGCCGATGTCCGTGTACCTCGCCGACGGAGGCAATCTGACCGGCACAGGAAGGGCTTTGATTGCAGTCTACGGAACGGGAGGTGGCGCACAGGGAACCCTATAGTCTGGACGGTTCCAACTTCAACTATCCGAGCACCACTGCTTTCCGAGGCGGCCCCTGACACCGGCAACATGCCCAACAATGGCCCCGCTTTCCCAACTTTCCAACACGGGCCAGCCTTCCTATCACAGCTACGTCAGCACGGACGCTCCGATTCGACGACCACACTCTGTAGCACTGCCAACTTCAAGTGGTGAACCTGAGCTTCGCACATGGCGAGGTTATCACTAATTACCTGCACCCGTATTCGAGTGCCAAAGGAAGTGATACGCAGTCCCTACCCTACTGTACTTGCCCCTAGGAAGTCAAACTGGTTTATCTTTGTTTCGCCAGTCCGATGACTGGGCAGAAAGGCCAAATCAAATTTGAAATCGATTTAAAAAAGATGAAATCGTTTTGGGAAGAATGTCAGGCACGCGACTGTTGAACTCCGAACAACAGGAAGGCCTTTTGTTGTTGCATACCTCCAAGGCTTGAAGGTAGGTACCCTACCACCCCCTATCCTCTCCTCCACCCCCACCACTTCTTTTCTTCATCTCTTCTCCTACTCCTGGGATCTTTTTACTCAAAAATCAAATCTTTGAAGAAATATTGGATGAAAGAAATGAGACATAGAAGATTAAGGTCTCTCACACTCATTACCTTAATCTTCTCTGGAACGACGAGGAGGCAGGTCTGCTTAACTTGTCTCTTTACTACTTTTTCTCTTCTCTGCTTTCTCTTTTCTGAACTTGGTCCTGTGTCCTCCTACATTCCACTTACCACACAACAACGTCCTCTCTTTGTGTTGCGTCGTCACCAGCGGTACAGACACGTCAGGCCCATAGGAACAGACCAGCCAGCTTGCGTGTCCTCGATCATCTGGTTTTGTTTATTCGGACGTAAAAAGCCTGAGGGTGTGGAGAGCCCAACCTCCGAAAAAACAAGTCACATCGGAATCATTCCGATCAGGGAATGTGGATTGACGATCAACTGGAGGCGCTGGGCGCGCTGGTGGGCTTCCCGGCCGACCAGCTGGCCATGATCCTGTGCCTTTTGATCAACTATCCGCTGGGCTTCCTCTTCCTCGGCCTCTTTGATAGTACCAAGAATAACGAGAAGGGCAAACCATCGCAGCTGATGGTGGTCCTGCGCCATCTGTACTCAATCGTGCCGGCCGTTGTGTTCTCGGTGTGGCTGCTGGGTGTGGACACCATCCACAGCTTGATATCATCCTTGCTGGGCTACATCCTGTTGTGTGTGTTCGGCCGCACCTCAGCCGAATGCGGGCGCATCATGTTCGTCTACGCCATGATCTACGTCTCCGCGTCTCACATTTACAGGTTTCCACCATCCTTCAAGTTTGATCGTACTAAATGGAAGTGCTGACCATTGTACGGCGGAACACAGCATGTATCACTCCTATCTGGACTACCACATGGACTTCACTCGACCCCAGATGCTGATCACGATCAAGCTCACCACTTTGGCCTTCAATATGAGTGATGCCTTCCACCGTCCGGAAGAGGTGCGCTCCCCAGTGAACTTGCCACGAGCAGACCAAACACGCGTTACGTGATTCTGTCTTTCTGACTGCGCTGTTGCAGGATCTGTCTTCGCACGAAAAGGAGAAGAGAGTGAAGGAGCTTCCAGGTCTTCTCGAGTTCCTTGGCTACATTTACTTCTTCCCTTCGTTCCTTTCCGGACCACACGTCTACTTTGCTGATTACAAGAGGTGTGTTTTCGCGCTGCAGCGAATCCGCTGATGAACGGAGTGCTAACATGAAGAGGTCACAGATTCATTGAAGGTAACATGTATCCGAAGGGCGAAGCGCCCTCTACGGTTTGGCCCACCTTCAAGAAGATGGGCGAGGCCATCATATGCGTAGTCATCGCAGCTCCTCTCGCCGGCATGGCGCCTATGGGCTACACATGCAGTGACGAATTCCACAGCCACAGCTTCCTTTGGAAGTACGGTCCTCAGACTTTTGCGTGCCCCGGTAAGTATGAACTCACTTTCTTGATGCACAATCAGGCTTTTGTATGTGTGGGTGGCTGCTATAGGCGCGCGTTTCTGCTTCTACTTCGCCTGGCTGCTCTCTGGTACGCACAATATGGCTTGTTCATATTCACGATTCACGAGAGCAGACCTTTAATACTCTGTGTCCTTTGTGCAGAGGGCGCATTCATCGCCTGCGGAATGGGCTACAACGGCAAGGTCAAGAATCCACGAACCGGCAAGGAAGAGGTCAAGTGGGACCGAGTGAATAACGCAGATGTGCTCGGTTGGGAGCTCGGTCAGTCACCTCGCCTGTGCATTGCGGCTTGGAATCGTCAAGTCCAGCAGTGGCTCTATAACTACGTCTACGTTCGCTCCTTCTACACTGTGGAGGTACGGACTGTTCCTGCACGCGGCGCAGCGCTGCAACCCAAAGACGATTGCAGCACGCCGCCAACATTCGTGTATCAGGTATTTGATGAGAAGACCCAGAAGAAGATCAAGATCAAGAAGAGGCCGTGGTATAGCACGCTGCTGACCAACTTGCTGAGCGCCTTCTGGCACGGCTTTTACCCCGGATTCTACCTCGGCTTCGGAAGGTGCGCCATCAATCATCCATGCTTGTTGAACGCCTGACTGAGACGCTGTTCCTCGCAGTACGGCAATCGTAATCGAGGCAGCGAGGATTCTCCGGTCCGTCCTTCGTCACCATTTCGTCGTAAAGGAGCGCGTCCCAAAGAAAGCACAGCATAGTGAGGCCGACGATAGTCCTGCGGGCAAGGCCAAGGAGGCCAAGCCTGTCAAGGAGGACGCCGAGGCTTTCGAAGAAGTCGAGCGGCCGGGTCCATTGAAGCCGCTTTACGATGTTGCCAGCTGGGCGCTGACCCAGACCAGCATCGCGTTCTGCATGATGCCGTTCATCGTGCTTGAGTTCTCGTGCTCGATCCGAGTATGGAACAGCCTCAGCTGGTGGACACACATCGGCTGCCTTGTCCTGCTCGTCGCCGCCAACTTCGGCCTCCTCCGCCGGTTCGAGGAGCGTCGATCGCGCACAGCCTCCAAGCGCGTGAAGGCCGAGTGAACTCCAACGTCTTCTATTCCATCAAACTCCGCGCCACCTCACGGTGCCAGTACAATAGCTTCTCATCACCATGCCGGCAAGTTTTCTTTTTCTCCTCCGCAACGCCATATGGCTGTGCAATGATCGGCCGGCGATCCGTAACCATCGAGCGGTTGTCGCCGGGTAGGCAGTTAAAAGAACTTCAAGTATTCAATATTTTTCGAGGGTAACATTTTTAAAATGTTTCGAAGAGGAGACCAAGGCGGAAGTACATGTTCGTGGAATCTGTGTACCGTCTCTACTGTAAAGTTGCTGGAGAAGCAGGTGAACCCAGCTGGCCACAAGCAACGTCCTTTTTCCATCCTTCTCTCATCAGTCGTCTGCTTCCTTCTCCATCATATCTCTCTGCGGTTGGCAGCCAGCGCCGACCATTCGTCCCTCTTTTTCCCTCTTCCCTCCCCTTCTCCATCCTTCATCTCTTCATTTCCTCTTCATCTCTTCTTCTCTTCTCTGCTTCTACGAATTCCATCTCTGCCCCTCCCTCTTCTCGTTCTCTCCTCACTGCAATTTCTTCTGCAGATCTCATCCCATCTCATTACATACGTCACCGCATTTTTCTGTTCATCAACCATTTTTTGTGGTGACACCACAGCTTCGGTAATTTATTCATTACAAACGAAGAGGAAGAGGGGAGGAGAGGAATGGAGAGCGGTAATGGCGACGACTATCTGGAGTTCAGCGATTTTTCGGTCTTCTACGTCCTGCCCAACGAGCTGGCCATCGCCATCTTTGGGCATCTGACCGTACGCGACCTATGCTGGCGCGTCGCGCGGGTGTGTAGGCAGTGGCACTCCCTCGCCTACGATCGTCGCCTGTGGCGCGATCTTTACGCCCGTCAATGGCCCAACCTGCCCGCCCCCGTGCGCTGCAACATAGTAGACTATGCCCTCTTCAAGAAGCACAGGTACCTGTTCCCTCCTTAAGCTCCTCCTTTATTTTT
This sequence comes from Acanthamoeba royreba, assembly GCA_000826365.1. NCBI lineage: Eukaryota > Discosea > Longamoebia > Acanthamoebidae > Acanthamoeba > Acanthamoeba royreba. The sequence continues at coordinate 8,796 of CDEZ01019454.1, read as the reverse complement.
TCTTTTCTCTTTTCTTCTTTCGGTTCATCAAACGGATATTTTATTGAACAAATTAATAGAATAATAAATTATAGCGAAATATATTATTGTACAAGTTAATGAACTGAAAAAAGAACTAATGTGGGTGACATGCAGTCAGCGACTTCGCCAACAGCCACACCAGCGAAAACTGAGGTGCCTGGAAGTGGAAACAAGCTCAACATCCCCGCTGTCCTCGCCACACGTCATCGCCCGCAGCTTGCCCACGCTGGAGGTCGACTTTGGCGGCAGACACTATGATCTCGATGCTAAGAAAGCGCTCGCAGTCAGCACGCCCGCAGCAGTACTGCTCAAGGCGGGTGTTCTCTCTACTGAAGGCGCTAATGCAGAAGAGATGAAGGCATCACATGCCGCACAAGCAACTATCAATTACGAAGAGGAAGATGATTCTGAACTTAGCGGTGATGACAGTGGCGACGAGGGCAATGACAGCGGAGATGAAAGTGCGTCCGTGTTGCAGTGAGTACGCTTTGGTCATTGGAAGTTTGCTGATATACTCTTTCTTCTTTGTGTGTAGGTAGTGAGCTCTGTTCTGAGGACGAGGCCCTGGTACAAAAGACGCAATTGTACTCGCCCAGAACCGAGGTCGGAATATCGCCGCGCCTGGTGCGGGCCGATGGTAAGAATGTCGTCGATGATGCTTGCCAAGTCGTGACCTCCACTTCACATGCCTCCTCATCATCCTCATCTATGGCAACCATCCCCTCGGGCCCAAATGATCTTTCCGATCCAGCAAGCGAGGATGAATTCACCAATGACGACGAAGATGACGAAGAGAATACCGGAACGTTTGAGTGCCTTACAGATTCATCCGCGCCCTCATCGCCCGCTGTACTGTCGTCCTCTTCTAGATCATCACCTTCCCTCTCGCCTGCTTCGTATCCGCCATCACCATTGATCATTACGGAGAAAGTCCGACCAACATGTAGTGGATCACGCGATAAGTCATGGGACGATGGAATCGACTGGCGCAAGTGTTTCGCCGAGCGGATGCGGAAGAGAAAGAGTTGGATGGGCAAACCTGGATACGTTGCCACTCTTCGAGGCCACACGCTAGCTGTGATGAGTGTAATAGTAAACGGCAAGGAAGCTGCCAGCTGCTCCCTTGACGGAACAATCCGAACCGTACCACTTCCCTTCGCTTTTTACAGAGCAAGTGTCCAATTTTCTAAAGAGCGCCATTTCTTACAGTGGGATCTGGACAAGCGAAGATGTACCGGCGTATTCACAGGCCACACGGACTGGTACGACTGCAGCTTAGTTAAGCGCGCCCGCAACTAACGGTGCCGGCTTTCTTTGCTCATTCCAGGGTCAACTCGATTGACTATGACTTTAGCAAGCCGAACCTCGATGTCGTAGTGAGTGGCTCTTACGATACTTCCGTGCGTCGTAAGTGGCTCTCTATCTCTTTATAAGTTCGCGGATGTTCTCACCTTGGCCCCTTGTGCAGTATGGGACACGAAGAACAAGAAATGCGGACGTATCCTGTGGGGCCACCAGAACATAGTGTGGGGTGTGCAGCTCGCGGGCAACCGCGTAGTATCGTGCTCCTCCGACGCCACAGTGCGCGTATGGGACGTGGAGGCTGGTATGTGCATACAGACCCTCACGGGGCACGAGTCAGCTATCTACTGCTGCCAGTATGATCCTGCGCGCAACGTCATCGTCACGGGGTCAATGGATAGGACCATCCGATACTGGGACATCAATGCCGCAGGTAAATAATGGTTAACTTGAAGTTACAAGAGTTCTTCAGTAGTGCTGACCAGAGGTTCACACTTTCAGGCAATGCCAAAAGCGGCTGTGTTGGCATCATGCGTGGCCACAGCGATCGATTGTGCTGCATGCAAGAGGATTTCAGCGAGAACCTGCTTGTCACAGGCTCCCGTGACAGCACTATCAGGTGCCTTACATTTCTCGTGTTCTTCTCACCTGGGAAGGAGCTAACCTGTCTTAAACAGGCTTTGGGACACACGAGTGCTTGAGACAAACCAGTCCTCTGGCACCTTCAAGGATAACTCCGCAGAAAGTAAGGCCTGCATACGTGTGCTGCGAGGTCACGAGGGACGAGTGTGCTGTCTCCAGTTTGATGAGGACAAGATAGTCTCTGGCTCAGACGATAATACGGTCAAGGTAAAGTTCACGTTATCATTGGAGTGTGAGAACAGCAGGATGGACTGAAAACATTGTTTATGATCAGGTCTGGTCGCTTCACGGCAAGGCCACGATGAGTAAGAGAGGCGAGCCGTCCTACTGTATTAACACCTTCACGGCACACGACTACTGGGTCAACAGCCTCAAGTTCCGTGATAACATGCTTATCAGCGGCGCTGCGGACGACACCATCAAGATATGGGACTTCGCTCCTCGACCGAGAGGAGCAGGAGGAGCAGGAGGAATACCGAAAAAGTCGCGCGGCTTCTGGTACGCCGACGTGGTATCCTCGCGCCCGCAGCAATCCTACATCACCAACCCCATCACATCGGCCTGCATTCTCTCCTAAGAGCCTGCCCAGGTCAGGGCACACAAGACTACTCGAATGCTACCGCATCCCTCCTCTTCTACCTCATCTCCGAGCTCATTCTCACTCTGCATCAGCGGGGGAGACCTTTTTATCTCCTTATTCGAAGCCATTCGTCTTCGCTTTATTCGGCTCTACCTCACTCCCTCGACCACAACAACAACGACAGCCACATTCCTTCTCCTCCTTTTTAACAACCTTTACCTTCGCGCTCACTCACACTGGCGGAGCGGAAGACCATTCCTGTTTTCGGACCTTTCGGATGTAAATAGTATGTATTTACCCTCCTTGTTTCTCTCCTTATGGGCTCAGCTCACAGGAAGAGCTACCATGGCGTATCAACAACGAATCCTCACCTTTTCTTTATTTTTTCTTTGTTCTTTTCCTGAATCTGGAATGTTTGGAATTTCGCCTCACAGAGAAAAAGCGGAGAAAGGCCAGAGTTCCATCTCTGCATTTGGCCCCGCGAGAAATCGAATCGCTTCTCGCCCCTCATCTCCGCCGGCCTGTTCTAACCGACCAAGTATAATTCATCCATGTCCTTCCGAGGTGGTTCTAGCGGTGGTTTCCGCGGCGGCCGTGGCGGCGGCGGCGGTGGTTTCCGTGGCGGCCGGGGTGGCGGTGATCGTGGTGGTCGTGGCGGCGGATTCCGCGGCGGCGGATTCCGTGGTGGCCGTGGCGGCTTCGACGCGCCTCAGGGCCCTCCTGAGACCGTAGTCGGTGCGCATTTCCATCATTAATCTTTTTTTGTTCATCCAACTCTTCCCCCCTCCCTCTAAACTTTCATTCCAAACGATATCACAAATAATTGCCGCTCAATTTCTTTTCGTGGTACCATTTCTGGTCGTGGCACTCAAATACAGGTCTTGCAATTTTGTATCCATGTCTAATTTGGTTTTTAATTCTCTGATACAGAGCTTGGCAAGTTCTCTCATGCCTGCGAGGGCGAGATGGTGTACAAGATGGTGGAGACCGACAAGGTGCCCAAATTCAACCACCCCGTCTACACTCACGACAAGGTCGAGGTCGGCAAGGTCGACGAGATCTTCGGTACCACGACTGAGCCGGTACCGCTGCAACCTTACAATGAAGTCAACACTCAAGGCTTGAAAGCTGACATTGGGACTTTGTTTGTGATGCAGTACTTCACGGTGAAGCCCAACCAAGGTTTTGTGGCGACGAGCTTCAAGGCTGGTGATTCCATCTGCATGGGCCCGATGTCGCTCCTCAACAAGGAGATGTTCACTGAGGAGGACAAGCCCAAGGCTCCCAGGTACGCTTGGCTTAACATTGCCGCAAGCTGAGTGTTTTGGGGATTCGCTGCATTTGACATGATCTCTGTGTTTGTGATACGCACAGGACGCCTCTCAAGTCTCGTGGTGGACCCGGTGGCGGAAGAGGAGGCCGTGGTGGTGGATTCCGCGGCGGTGGTTTCCGAGGCGGCCGAGGTGGCGGCGGCGGTGGTTTCCGTGGTGGCCGAGGTGGTGGAGGCGGTGGTGGCTTCCGGGGTGGCCGAGGTGGCGGTTTCCGAGGTGGTCGTGGAAGGGGCGCATAATGCTCTTTGTACGCGGTACAGCCTGATCTTCACTTCTATGAACAAAACTTTCCTCATATCACAGGGTGTCTGCTTTCAGCTTGTACGCAGGCGTATGTTTGGGAAGGGAATCTTTGAGTTCTGACGATCAGGATGGAAAATTGTATTTATGCAGATTGCAGTCTTAGTCCAGGGTAAGGCCACAGCGGCGACGGCACTCCTCAGTTCCTAAGGCCGGGTTGGCGGGAAGCCTTGCGAGCAGGTCCTCCACCGTGGAGATGTTGAGGCCACCCAAAGAAGCGCCCACGATCTGGATTTTATAGATTGAGGACATTCAAGCCAATGTCAGTAAGTTCACGTGTTCCTCCAGTGAAACAGGAAGCACAGCATGATCGTCGTACCGTGGTGGGGAGACCGAAGAAGTTGGTCGCGACAGTGGAGACGCCCGGGTCCTCGTTGTTGAATCCGGCGACGAAGACGGCGGGTTCGCAGTTGATGTTCTGCTCGAAGTGGATAGCACCCTGGGGGAACACAACGGCCATACCTTGAGTCACGTTGGTCATCACGAACTTGTTGCCGTTCTCCATGAAGAAGCCCGCTTGGAAGGAGCCCTGAGAACGGCTCAGTTATGGTGGAATGCACGCTACATTCATCAGCAACGTACGTTTGCGACAAAGTTGAACTCAGTGGCGCGGGGGTGAGTGTGAGGCAGGTTGATACCACACGGCCCGAGGTAGCCCACCGTCATGGCCACGCCATTGCCGATGAGCGCGGGGAAGTTGCCTGCGTTAGCAGCCACAGTCTTGCCGCCACGACCTTCGGACACGCCCTGCGTACTGCCGCGGAAGTCGAAGACGAAGTTAGACCCCAGCGTGTTCACACGCTCAGCCTGAGTAGCAGTCGTCTTCAGAGTGGCGATGGTAGCAGCATTAGGGTTCGTGCTGACTGCCGGGCTAGTGGTTTGGGCTGTGGTACGGGAAGGATAGAAGAATGTAGATCAGATCACATTTGATCACAAGAAGAGCATGGTACCTGAAGTCCACGCAACAGAGAGAAGCAAAAGGAGGAAGGAAGCGGACAAGAGCTGCATGTTGGTCGCGAGTGTGAATCAAGAAGGAGCGTGTAAGGTACGAAGATATGGCTATCACTCGAAGATGAGATGGTTGAAGTGGTGCCGTACAGAGAGCCTTTATAGTTTCAGGTCCACAGACCTGATGACCTGTTGTCGACGTGCGGTCGAAGTCCCGCCGACCCTACCGAGCTCTGGGGCAACCAATGGCCATAAAGAGAACATGGTACAGGCCACATACATTCCCAGGGGAAGGAAATGCTGACCGAATCCACCAAGCGTGATGGCAAGCGACATTCCGCTCAATCCAGTTCAATAACATGTTTTTTGGAATTCCTGCCATTCCATATCCGAAATATCAAACGCCTTTCGAAACGTTTACGCTTGCTCCAAAAATTTTACATAATCATTTTGAAATTCTGAAACTTCTGTAGATGGATTGGCCAATCGCGGTAAACTGCCGAAGGGGACAAAGGAACACGCCACCAACTACGTCTCCTTATTCCGGCCCTCTCACACAAGAAGCTCTACGTTTTGACACACTCAGGTGCTTGTAGCCCAAGACGAACACTACTCTATGCATTCAATGGTACATGCACTGACTCACTTGTGCTCGGAGCTAAAATCTTGCCTGCCACACCCTCAACTACATCTGTGTGCTGATGATGATGATGATGTGATGGGCCAGATCGACCGACTGTCATCTAGGCTTGTGCTGATGCCAAGGTCTTTCCCTTCGCCCCTCGTGCTTCTTCTTGTGCTTCTGGTGCTGGGGGTGGCCACCTCCGCAGCCGGAGTGGCACTCCGCTCGGCCGACTCACCTGCACACGTCCCAAAGGCGTATGCCCGATGTACGTGCTACTTTCTTCCTCCTCCTTCTCTGCGTGTCATCTGCGAGCGCACACGTGTGATAGTGGATATGTGACTTATTAATGAGTTGCGATGATGACACTATCACACGAGTTACAGTCTCGTTTACTCGTGTCCATACCGACCAACCAAAAGCGGCGAGTTTAAGGCGATGATCGCTATTGGCTCCCAAACACTGTTGCATGTTCTCTCCGTGAAACTGGTCGACGAACTGATTTCATTCGTGGTTCGTGCAGCGTTGGGCGGTCTTCTAGGCGGCATCACTGGCGAGCTGCTACACCAAGTCGGCGGCCTGCTCGGCGGAGGGAATAACGGAAGCGGCGGGAGCAACGTGACCGGGTGGAGTAACAGCAGCCAGACCGACCCTTGCAAGGGCTGGACCGGCATCCTCTGCAATGCAGAGAACATCGTCGTGGGCTTGTGCGTCCAACCTTGACCGTTGGTGGCTGGTTGTGTGTCGGCGGAGTGATCACTGATTGCCATTTTTGTGTGCTCGGCTGCAGTGTTCTGAACAGCTTGAACATCGCAGGCGAGGTGCCCAGCGCGCTGAACACTCTGACCAACCTCACCACCTTGTACGTGTCTCTACGTTTGACTAACTCCTCTCCTCCTTACGAACGTGCACTCTTCACTAACTTGCGTCGCCCGCCTTTGTTGTAGGGATCTATCGGGGAATCACTTCAACGGCTCCATTCCTGATCTCTCTACGCTCTCCAAGCTTCTCGACCTGTACGTCGACACTTCCCAACTTGTTGTGCTGATGAACGTCTCTCCTGAGGTGACTGATAGGCTGTGCTGACTTCGCCACAGGAACCTGGCCAACAATGATCTGACCGGAATCATTCCTCCACTCACCAACCTTACGAACCTTCTCAACTTGTACCTCCCTCTCCCCTTTGCACCGTCGTCTTGAGACCTGCTGCAGTTTTGCTCACATGGCGGGCTTTCACACACAGAAACCTCTCCAACAACCAACTGGGCGGAGTCATTCCGTCGCTCGTCAACCTCACCCATTTGATCACGTTGTACGGTGATTCTTCACACATTCATTCGGACAATCAATCACTGATCGTCGATTCATCTCACTCTTTGATCACAATGAAGGGACTTGTCCAATAACAAGCTCAATGACGTCATTCCAGCTCTCCTGAATCTCACTTCTCTTGTTTCTTTGTACGTTCCCTCTCCACCCAATATGTGCTCGTTTCTTCTCCTTATTCAACATGCACGATCTGTGAACAGGAACCTTTCACGTAACTTGCTTTCAGGATCCATTCCTCTGGTGTCCACTCTCACGTCCCTCGAATACCTGTACGTACCTACCATCCATGTTGCTTGGAACGCTAAGAGGTGACTCAACACGTCATGTGGATGCGTGATGAAACAGAGACCTGAGCCACAACAACTTGAGCGGACCAGTTCCCGACTTGAGTGCGCTCAAGTCATTAAAGATATTGTACGCACGCCGCTTTCTATCGATCTTCTTCCGTGATTGTATCTGATGAATGCACTCATCAGAGATCTGAGAGGCAACAAGCTCGTCGGGCCCTTCCCTGGTCTCGCTGGTCTTGTCAACCTGACCACCATGTACATACACCCATCATGTCTTCTTCCCGGACATTGAGTGTGCTGCTCTGCGTTGTCGTTGCTTACTCCCACGGACTCCCTTTGGCAATACAGAATTCTTGCGGACAACGTGGAGTTGCTGAAGGATGGCATCGACAAGACTCTCTTCGAGGATCTGCCTAACCTGGTCCAACTGTACATACTATCCTCTCGTAGTTCACCCCTTGAGTACTAGAGTGTCAGTGTTAGCTCATGATTCATGCCATACGCAGAACGCTGGACAACACGGGCATATCTGGTCTGCTTCCCAATCTCAATCTGCCTGTTCTAGGCATTCTGTACGTTTGCTCATGACCATCATCCTCCTTCTAACATTGCCATCACTGACGTGGTCATGCGCACAGATCGGTGGCCGACAATCTATTGTGTGGAGAACTGCCAGAGTTCCTCGCTAACCCTGTTGATGGTCTGCTCTTCTCTGCTGATTGTAACTGGTACGTAATATGTTCATCTGAGAGCGAGGTTGACATGGAGACCGATGAGGATTCTCACTGATGACGTTCTTGGGAACACGCGCGCACAGCTTCTTCAAGTCGTGGTGCTCGACAGTAAGCAGAGCAGATGGATCGTCGTGCATGAACGGAGGATTCGGAGGATCTTGCAATAGTTCTCGCTGTGCAGCAGCCACATCAAGCGACTGCCTTCTTAGTGCATCTGCGGCTGTGGAGACATCGAAGCTGAGCTTTCCTTCCAACGTACCCGACTTTGTCTGGTATCTCCGATGCACTTCATCTCCGAATCCTCTTCGTTGCGGGGAATGACCTATCTCTGCTGTGCAGGCAAAGGAAAGACCTAGAACAGAGAACGAGCGTTACAGTGCAGATGGGAATGGTCTCTCTCATGGAGATCGACGCGTTGGGCAACACTGTCTCCACTCAGGTTGATCACTTTCTCCATCCACCATTGACCAACCTTTGCTGTACTCTGACCTCTTGAACATCATCAGCCATTCCCTTCTGAGGGCAGCTACTTGGTCGGTCAACAGTCGATCAACATTGGTGGAGTGCTCGTCGATGAGTACACCTTCGAGGTATGCATACTTTTCTGTGAGTGAACGTTCTATGTACTAACGTGTGTACTTGGCATTGATTACATCAGGCGAAGCTTGGGAATGGTGGACAAGTGTCGTTGAGCTAC
>CDEZ01019448.1:0-14651 GCA_000826365.1 Acanthamoeba royreba | reverse complement strand
AAGCTGATAGCGAGGACACTCAAAACTACTACACCGAAATGTCTATCAACCAAATAATCAATGGCGACGTACATACCGCCTGATGTGCACTTGATTCTTTGATTCACGCTAATCTAATCAATGATTGAATGCAGGTCAACTTCCCCGGACTGATTCCGTTGGTGAAGCAGTACCTTGCTTCAATTGATGTTGACGAGGAGACAGGGATGGTTCTCGACAGGTATCTTGAATTGGTGAGCAAACGGGCTTCAGGTACATAAGAGTCTTGCCAATCGCACGCCATCGGAACTCGTCTGACATGCTGGCATTCCAGGAGAGCTGATGACGATGGCCAGCTATCTGCGCAAGTTTGTGACCCAACACAAGGCGTACCGACAAGACTCAGTGGTGAGCGATGAGATCACCTGGTGCGCTCTTCTTCCGCTAGTGCCCTGATCGTCCCCATTTCTGACCGTGCACGCGTTTTATTCAATAGGGACTTAGTGCGTCACTGCCTGGCAGTGACAGAGGGGAAGGAACAGGCACCCGAACTGTTGGGCCATGGTCTCTACAAACCCATCAGCTCAGAGCAAGATGTGGACGAGTTGCTCGCCAAATTGCCGACCTCCTGCTGCACCCTACACTCAACCGAAAAGGAGAAGAGCGCCTAAGTTCTTCAACTCTACTACACCACTATCTCAGATAACACAATGAGTACTTTTACTTAACTTTTTAAATGCAAGATATTGCCTTTGGGATTACAATTACGACTTCCTTCTTTAGTGCATCCACCACCTAAGAGAGATGGTGACAACTGCCTCAACAAGGGCACATGTGTTGTGATCAAAATGGTACAGGGAATCTTCTTTGCTGCTGATGGCTGCGTTCTATCCCATCTGGACATGACATCCGTTGTTGAGAGCCCACACCAGCGTCGTGTGACGGCCATGACGTTGAGCGCCCTTGATGGTGCGTGTATCCCACGGGCAGCCGTTGGCCCTCAGCCACTTCAGCACTTCCAGATGGCCTTCCTCGGCTGCCCAAGCGCAGGCGGTCTGGTCCCACGAACAGCCCTTGATATGGAGCCACTCAAGAATCTTGAGGTGGCCGCCCTTGGCCGCGCAAGCATATGTGCACGCGCTCCATGGACATCCATTCGCCTTCGCCCATTCGAGAACGGGGAGATGGCCCATGCGCGCTGCATTGCAGCATGTGTCCTTGTCCCACGGACAGCCGTTGGCCCTCAGCCACTTCAGCACTTCCAGATGGCCTTCCATCGCTGCCGCAGAGCAGGCGAACTTGTCCCACTCCGTCCCGACCTCACGCAACCATCGAAGCACGTCGAGGTGGCCTCCCGCCGCAGCGGCCGCGCAGAGCTGCTTGCCCCACCATCGGCACCCTTGTTCCCGCGCCCACTTGAGAAGGGAGAGCCACCCGCGCCGAGCGGCCTGCACGGCGAAGGGCTGCGGAGGCGTCACCTCGCTCATTTCCCAGCTTATGCTGCTCCGCTCTGCAGAGGGTCGTCGCTGGAGGAGTGCGTGCCACTCACGGCACACCATTCGGCAGAACACTCGGTTCAGCGGATCCACGTAGTCGAGCACCATGGCCACCAACTCCAGCGGAAGTGTCGGCAGGTGCAGCCTTCCCTCCTCTCCCTCTTGTTCCTCTTCCTCCATTTGGTATTCCATCATGATGTTTTTTCTTCTGGTCGATCTACCCAGAATTTTAGGTGCAGGCCAACCCAAACCTCCGAAAGACGAAACTTCACGGGTGTATCCAGTCATAAGATAAAAGAGGGATTCCCAGCTTGTTTGTACTTATCCTCATCTGCGCTCCATTCACCACGACAGCAACTCCCCTTGCAGTAAACCTCCTCAGGAAAGATATCTTTACAATAGGCCCAGTTTCCTGTCCATGCACATGGCTATGAGACATGATGACAGCGAAAATTGGAAAGGCGAAGTGGTACCGGATAGTATTGTACTGGTCGGGAATCTCCATTAGAGCGGCCAGCGCAAAGCTGGGCTCCGGGAAACGGCCGCTAGTGACTTTGTGAAAGTCCACGAACTGGAACTAACAGGCGCAAAAGGCAATCGGAGTCAGAAGGAATGCATGGAACAGGAATGACTCACGGACGGGAAGAGTACATTATCGAACTTCCTTTGTGGAAGACCATCATCAAACTCCTCCATCATTTCCCTATGACATGGTAGCATCAACACATAAGATCATACATATTCTGGGATGAAGGCAGGTCATCGGCGTACCAAGGACCATCGCCTACACCCACCACAATGATCGAGAGTGGATAGTTGGAGGCCTCCACTATAGCATTTATCGTGTCACGTGCGCTGCGTAATACAAATAAGTGAGATACCTGAAGGTGGTGGATGGACGGAAGACAACGAACCTTGTGACCTGTCCATCGGCGATAATTACAAGAATGTGGTACTCGCGCGACTGTCGCACAATGCTGATAGCTTCATGGATGATAGGAGCAAAGGAAGTCGGTCCAGCAAGCTGTACATGTGGAGTGATCTCGGTATATCGATCCAGCACCTCTCTGCAGAGATACAGGTAAGCGACTGGCCTGGCTAGGATAGCTTGTCAAAACAAACCTGAACGTATTGCAGGGACGACCGTCAGGAAAGAAGGAGAAAACGCCTTTGTCCTTGGTAGTTACATCACCTACAATGACGGTCAGCCTCTGGTCAACTCAAACTAACGGGAAGTGAGCATACCAAAGCCATAGGCAGGGATGAGCTTGTCATCATCGAAAGGCTTGTAGATAAGAAGATGAGAATTTGCAATAAACACCAAATAGAAGTTGTCGTACCTCAAGGGTGCGACCAACGATGGAAATCGCTTTTTGGTATGGATTAAGCTCCCCAGTAGCTGAATCCAGAAACAATGGTAAATCACACGTGTAAGGTGGAACAGGCACCGGTTGCCAGGCAAACGTACTGCTGATGTGGTGCAGGGAGTTGCCTTCAAAGGTACGCCGCCCGTTAAACTCGTTAGACTAGTGAGGTTCATCATGGACAAATACGCCAATACACATTCCGTTAGCCTCATCCAGATGCCGGTTTCCCAGAGACCACCATCTCGCACCTTGGTGAAGTCTACGCCCAGGATGAGGTTGGAACTCTCAAGGCCCTGCCGAAGCAAAGATCAGTTATGAGTTATGTGTCGATTCCAGCTTCAATCTCGCTTGTGGCAAGCTTGATGATGACGTGGCAGCTGACTATCTGCGCAGAGAATGAATGGATGAACACTCGATCGAGAAACGTACGGCCTTGCGCAGCGCCTCTTGCACTTCCTCGATCGTCTCGTACTTGTCCGCTGCCAGTTCGTACATGTAAGTGAACGAGACCAGAGACAAGAGAAGAAGAAGAAGAGTGGGTGGTATATACCGAAGGCACGGAAGCGGTTGTTGGAAGCGCCAGCGAGCAGGTAACGGCTCTCCTCGGCAGCTTTACGTCGTCCATAGACATAGAAGAAGGCCACCAGCGCGACCACCACCATCACAACCATCACGGGGTCCAAGTCCATCAGCATCAGCCACTCCATCTTTTGCTTTGCCACGTCTTCTGTCCTCTTTTCGGTGTAAACAAGAAATGAAAAAAAATAAAGAAAAACGGTTTTTCTAGTGTAAAAGGATTTTCTTATTTTTTCTGATTCTTTTTTTTGAAGAAGGGACGATGACGTACAAGGACAGCAACCCATGAAGGAAGGACACGTAGAGCGTGACGTGTAGAGCCAGAGATATGGAGGAGAAGAGCAGGGACGCGGAGTGAGGCTCTACCAAAAGTCGGAGAGGAAAAACAGGAGTATGTTTTACTGAAATTTGAGGAAATTTCGGAAGCCTTTCACAAATGTTAGGCCTTACGTAGGAATGTGAATGATTCACATTCCATTCCGACATTTTTTGCATCGCCAGAAATTTCTTATTGCGCTGGTACGAAGTGAAAACATACGCAGCAAATACACCCCTAACTTGAGTCTACGGCACAAGAGGGAACAAGAAGAAGAAGACCTGGTCTGTCACCTTTATCTTCAGCATGACTCGCCTTCACAAGAGACCCAAAGCACTGGCAACAGATAAGACAGTGCGCGAGGGAGACCTGGCTCGCGTGTGGAATGGTCATCGATGGTGTGACGGCCACGTCAGGCGGATCACCCACGATTACCAGGAGGCTAACGGGAGTCCCGACCTGCCGCTGGCCGTAGAGATACGGTTTGAAGGCTGTGGGTGCGGATCCAGGGGTCAGTGCAAGCATGTCTTCAGCGTGCGGGACTGTGGCCGGCTGTGGGTTCGCGACTGCCCTGCACAGCGCAAGCATCGGCGACAATCGAGGCAGACCGCCGCCGCGCCATCAAGCGAGCTGACTCAAAGCACCGACACTTCTTCGGAACCTCAGCGACCCGCATGGCCGACGGCCAAGTTCCATCGGATGCTGCCCGTTCATCACAAGAAGAAGAAGAGCAGCGAAGACAGCGACGAGAAGGAGCAGGCTCAGGCCAAGCGCCCGCTTGACCTACCTCAACGTCAGATAGTTGACCAATGGGACGGCGTGACAGAAGTGCGGCGGAAGCGAGTCGGACAACGGATGCCCGAATGGATGTGGCTCGACATTCCGCCATCGGCGTTGCCGAGCTCCGAGTCTGACGTGGAGGAAGCTAGAGCAAAGGCAGAAGAGCAAAGACGGAAGCGAGAAGAACGAGCTCTCGAATGGAAGAGGTGGCAGCAGGCACAGGCTCAACTTGCCAAGCAGCAGCATGTCATTGCCTCTCTCGAAAGCGCCGATGTCAAAGAACATTCATCTGATGGAATGAATGGTGATCACGAGCAATGTACATTACTACGAGTGGATGCAGACGCCCAGCCGAAGAAGAGGAGAAAGCACAAGCCCAAGGCGAACAAGCAAAGGCAGAAGCAAGCCGACCACAAAGTGCCTCCATCAACGCTGACGCAAGACCAGCCGTCCTTAGAGAAGGGCAGCTCGGCCATCAAGAAGTCTGCTGGAAAGGCGAACGAGGTGACGCTTGCCTTCGGCGAGTGGGTGCGGATGGAGTCGGCATCCGGCGTGATCTGGGTTGAAGAAGGCCCGCGAGTGGTGGCTCTTCGGCCCGGAGACCGAGTCGTCAGCGGACCCCACATGAGACTTGATCTGCCTGAATCGTTCTCTTGCCGAACGTCTGACATCTTACACACAGACGAAGTTGGCGTGGATTTCATACTTTAAATATTTTTGATTACCTGCCAAATTCACCTGTTAAACGCAAGAATTTCAAGTATGTGCTCCAAAGGTTACCCTAACGAAAGCGAGAGAGCTGACGAAACGCAGAGTGAGCAAAGGAGAGCCAACTAAGCCGAGTGGGCGGCGTGTCGTCGAGATGTCTCTGTGCTGCATGTGCAGGACGTTCTTGCCTTTTGGCCTTGGCGTTGGCGCCCGACCGCTCGGTGACTGGCGGGTTCCCCGTCGCCCTAATAAGCGGGATCACCTGCAATCAATGACTGGCCACCAGTTCTTTGCCTTTTCACACTCGCAAGTGCACCGGTTGTGGGTTCACCCGAGTGGAACGCATACCAAGGTCGCTGGCATGCGTTCTTTGCGCCGGATCGGTCGCGACGTGTTTCCTGACGTCAGCACACGCAGTGCAGACAGCCCCTGCAGTTTACTTGCTGTTGCTTCGCTCAGTAGACGCTGCTTTGTCAGCGCTGTGCCGTGTGTGTGCATGTGAGCGAGTAGTAGTACCGCACCATACCCTCGCCGGAGCATGTCCTACCCGCTGTCGCCTTCGCTCTCGTCTGCGTCGCACCAGAGACGTCCTCCGGAGCTCGCTCAGCAAGCTGGCACGGCCTCCGGAGGGTCAGCGACGAGCCAGACGCCACCCTCACCGGTCCTCCCGACCATACCACCTCCGGCGAGCAAGCTGCTCTTCTTGCAGGTACGCGTTTCTCAACCTTCTTCTTCTCTGTGATCCTTCGTCGCTTTCGTTATCGCTTTCGTTCTTTCGTGCTTCATCTCTTCGCTTTCTCCGTTCTTCTTCTCTATCTCTCGAGCATGCATCTCACCTTGCTGACGCACAACGGATGTAAGCTCTCTCTGGTCTGCGAGAACGCAGCACGGACGAGCCGGAGAGCCAGTGAGGGTAGCCAACTCCAACCCCGACCCGAGGAGATGGCGTCCCTTCGCGAGAGTCTTACCGCTGCCGGATACTTCTACGCGCAGCTGCAGAACCTCCTCATGGCCTCTACCAACGACACTTCTTCATCGACCAACAACAACATCAACTTCAACCACAACAGCATGCCGACCTACCCTCAACCTCCAACATCGACGCTCCCTACGTTTCACTCAACCACGACCACCTCTTCATCGGCAACATCGCCTCTCTCGTCTCCCAACCTCGGGTCAGTGAGCAGCTGTGGCGGAGCAGCAGTGGAGCAGCAGAGCTCACTTGCGCTTCTCCCGTCATCAGGCCTGTTTTTGGTACACCCGTCGCTGGGCGGTACGACATATCTCATCATCATCGCTGTCAACCTCACCTCTCTTTTCATCTAGTGGAGAGATGAGCTTGCACTCTTCCTCCCTCCTCTGCCATCACTACTGGACGCTACTCAAATGAACCCTCCTTCTCTTTTCTTCAGACTTGCGGGCTGGGACCAGTTGCGCGTTGCAAGTCCCGCCACGCGTGTGCGTCGACTGTGGAAGGGAGTCTTCTATTCAGGCACGGTCCTCCGCCTCTTTACCTTTATCGCTGCCGCTCTGCACCCTCACCAGCCGTGCAACCACCACCTGAGTTGTGACCTAAACTCCAGAACCCAAATTTGGCAACATCATTTTTATCGGTTTTTTAACTCCTATGAGTACTAACTCTTACCCACTCTAACTACTTTTACAGTGGCGCAGCGGACCGATGGGCGGCTCAACTCTCTGCAATGCGTATGTACCACTTGCCTGTTTCTTCAAGGACAGCAGTGGTGTGTGGACAGCTTTGTAACCTTGGTTGAGATTGCAGGTGTGGCATGCGATTCATGCGGAAGCGCAAGAAGCAGGAGAAGACTCGCGCTGCAGAAGCAGCTGAACAAAAGGAGGGCAGCGAACAAGTGGAAGAGAATGAAGGAAACGAGCCCGCTACAGGTTCATCGCGTAGATCAGAACCAAAGACCACACCGGGTAAGCGGGCGAAGCGACGACGAGTTCGGCAGGACCGATCCCAGTCCCATCGACGGCGCGCTCGTAATGACGTCCAGGATGGCGAAGCAGGCAAGGAGCGAAGCAACCAGAGCAGCGAGGGCAGCGAGGGTGAGGAGCAAGGTGTCCTACCGACCACGGACCCCAATCGTGCTAGTCTGCACTACCTTCTCAACTGAATTCAACATTCCTCATCAGCATGCAACGCTCTTTCCAAGGAAATGCACACCTCGCTCCAGTCGTGATCGTCAACAAACACAGGCTCTGCCATCTACCTATGCTTTCCTCTCCCCAACACCTCATCAATTTCAAACAAGTCAACTGTTGATGCTGAGTTCACTCGAAGGTGAGCAACGGGGAAGAAAAATTTCGGAAATGCTTTCGAAAATTTCAAAAAGAAAGTTGACTCCTGAAATCCCATCTTATTTCCCATTACTCCGTCATCTGGGACATTGGGCTCTGCTTGTGTACTCCGAGTACCCAGCAGGGAAAGAGAAAAGGAACCTCACTGGAGTCACTCCACACACAACCACCATGCAGGCACTGCCGTCTCCGCACCATGCACTTCATACTCGCAACGGAGGCAACGACGCCACCTTCGGCGGACCCTTCAAGGTGGCCATCATCGGCTCTGGCAACTGGTGGACCCTCCTGCTCCGGAGCACCATTTTTATTTTTTAATATTTTTTAGTCATGAAAAAATTATTTTCCGATGCAAAGCGAATTTATGGTAATGAATTGTAAAAATATTTTTACAATTCATTACCATAAATGGGAAATTTGCTAGTATTCCTAACCAATCACGGACATTGTGCAGGGGCAGTGCCATTGCGAAAGTGGTGGGAGAGAATGTGCTGCGACAGCCGGACCTGTTCCAGCCACAGGTCACGATGTACGTCATGATGTGCAGCCAGTGGTGGATGATGGTTCATCACATGCCTCCTGTGCGCCATGTACTGATCACTCTAAGGACAGGTGGGTGTATGAAGAAATCGTACAGGGACGCAAGTTGACAGAGATCATCAACACTCAGCACGAGAACGTGAAGTACGTTGATGACTGTCCCTCAACGCGCGCTGCTGTGGCGCTCAACGCTCCTCGTGTCCATCAGGTATCTGCCGGACATCAAGCTGCCGGTGAATGTTGTGGCGGAACCTGATCTCGTGGCCACGGTCAAGGGTGCTCATCTCCTCTTGTGGGTGCTCCCTCATCAGGTACCAGACCTTACCTGGATTCGATCGTACTTGAATGGCTGGAGCTGACCGTATGTGACTTCCAGTTCGTTGCAAATACATGCATGAAAGTGAAGGGACACATCCGACCCGATGCCAGGGCTATTTCTTTGATTAAGGTTCCGATCTCTTGCTTGTCTTACCGCCACCATGATAACTAAACTTCATTCTTCGTAACAGGGTATGGCTGTTGAAGCAGGAGAACTCAAACCTATCTCTGCGTTGATACACGGTATCTTCTCACTTTGCCAAACGGACGTGCGTGATGAGTTCTGAATGCATTTTTGCTTGTAGAGCTTCTGGGTCTGGATGTAAGTGTATTGTGTGGAGGTAACGCAGCAATTATCACAATATCATTCTCCTGTCTTTATTCTAATCATCACATTTCCAGCAAATATCGCAAACGAGGTGGCAAAGGGGGAGTTGAGCGAAGCAACAATTGGTAAGTGATACTCATGAGCAGCGTCCATGGTAGGATGCATCTAATCTTCGCGTTATCAGGATATAAGGATAAACAGGCAGGGGAGATATGGAAACAGCTTTTCAACTGCTCGACCTTCAGGGTACATTGAGTACACCACAACTACTTGCCACAATTGATGAATTTACTTTCTGTTTCAGACCAACACGGTAGAGGACGTGGCCGGGGTTGAGGTGTGCGGAGCGCTTAAGAATGTCGTGGCACTGGGTGCCGGCTTTTGTGATGGATTGGGGTACACTTGCCCAACTTGAAATGCGGCTTGGCGCCTACGCTCAGTGTAGACGCGATCCTCCTTTGGTTTGCACCAGGTACTCATCAAACACTAAGGCAGCGATCATACGATGCGGCCTTGAGGAAATGCGAAAGTTTGCCCAGATGTTCTTTAACAATGTCAAGACACAGACATTCTTCGAGAGGTACTCTTCATCTTTCTTCACTTGATATGTAAGGGCTGAGGTTAGTAACCTTCTTCTGTCTTTAGCTGCGGAGTGGCCGACTTGATCGTCACTTGCTACAGCGGTCGAAACCGAAAGGTGGCTGAAGCTTTTGTCGTGACAGGCAAGGTATGAGTCTTTCCTTGACTGTTCACCAAGTTTCATCAGCTGTATCGGATTGATGTCACCATGGTTCGCTTCATCAGAGCTTTGACGTTCTTGAGAAGGAGCTGCTAGACGGTCAGAAACTGCAAGGCACCCTCACATGTACGTTCTTCTTTATCCACATCTTGTGCGAGGGGCTCATGTCTTACTTCATGACAATTGACAGCGCAAGAAGTCCATGAAGTGTTGGAAAAGCGAGGTCTCCTTCACGAGTACGCTCGCAATCTCCTTTCTGTGTGAGAAGTGCACTCACCCTCTCACGTTCCGCACAGATTCCCTCTCTTCACCACCATCTACAACATCGCATTCAAGGGTCTGGAACCCTCCAAGATCACTGAGTTCTGATCCCTTCATTTTTGGAAACCAAGGGGGTCAATGTTGATATATCAATTATCCAAACAATGGCCACTATACCAATCCATGCTTGCTAGGAACCAACCACCGCTGTTGACAACACCGCAAGTTGTCATGTAACGTGCTTCCCTTCCAACGAATAACATCACAGATGGCCATCTCTACTCCTATTGTCTGAGAAGGAAAGAACGAAAGCGACAAAAAGAACGAAAGCGACGCCTCGAGCCAACCAACCAAAGCAAAGAAAGGAGCAGGAAGGAGAAGAGAGAAGGGAAGGGAAATGGACGCGAGTAGTGGCAAGGGTGGTGGTGGCGGATGGCGCAACAGAGGTACGAGTCGTGGCCATCGCGTGCCCGACGTAGTGCGGTACGTGGGCGCGGTGGACCTGGCGCACCAGACCATCGAAGTAGACGAGCCCGGGGGCTGTGAGGACGGACAAACGAAGCCTCGCCGCAACGCCCGCTTGAACGGGGAGCTCCTCGCCCAGCCCTTCTCCGATGTCACCACCCTCGCCCAAGCCTTTCGGTCATCCTAGAAATCTTTATTTATCATTTTATATTATCATAATTATAAAATAAAATAGGATAAGAAATAAAACGAAAAATAGAAAATCTTTGGATAAGAAAATGGTCAGAGAAATATAGATTAAAATCAATTACATAATATTTGGAATTCTTTTGAATATTTCTTTTTCTGTTGATTAATGAGTGGAATGTGCAGAGGTGCAGTGGAGTGTCGGCCAGCACACCCGGCTCTGTGCGTGCGCCGATGGCGTACGTTTTCCCTCTCTCAACGCGCCTGATGGATGGACTCACTGGACTGTTGATGTATTTCGGGTGCACCAGGAAGCAACAAGTGGAGCGCCTACGAGAGCATCAGCTACGAGTCCCTGGCCAAGCGGGTGACCCACTTTGGGTCGGGCCTTCGCTTGATGGGCATCCGGCCGGTGCGTGCTTTGCAAGCAGGTGAGGCGGAGTAGCTCAATTCGATCCGGACCAAACAGGAGGACAGTGTGGCGGTGTGGGCTGAGAACAGTGTAGAGTGGGTCGTGGCAGCGCTGGCAGCGTTCATGCATTCGATGGTAATAGTGCCCATCAGGCCAGAGGCCTCTCGCAAGAGCGCCACATACATCATCAAGCACAGGTCAGTGAGATAAAGGATTGGCCTCACTCTTGAGGATTGCGCTACTAACTCATTTTTTCACAGTGACGCCAAGGCAATCATATGTTCACAACAGACATTGCCCGAGGTGGCGGCTATCATTAAGAAGTGTAAGAAAGTTACCCTTGTAGTGACCATTCCTAGTTCCCAACCGCAAACTAGTGAAGCAGAAGACGCCATCGAGGTAACTCTACAACACATTAGCCACTGCGTTGAAGGTCCAATTGATCAAGGCCTTCTCAGAACATACATAAGAAGAGGAAGTGTGAGTTCCATGACTTCACTGAGGTTGAAAAGTTTGGGTACGCTTTTCTCTCAATTACATGAATGTAATCTTGAATCACTCATTCCAACACTTGGAAAACATAGTGCGGAGACGGAGGCCAGGCCAATCACTCCGGATGCTTCCTCCCCTGCAGTAATCGCCTACACTCAAGGTTCATAAGACTATCGCAGTTATTCACCTCGGAGATGATTCAACTTAGCTTCCTCTCGCAACAGGAGTTGACAGCAAGCCCAAAGGTGTCGAGCTCACACATGCGGCAATGGTTGCTGCACAAGCTGGTCTTGTTCCTGTGTTATTGCAAGAAGGCGAGTGGGTACTGGAATCAGA
Source organism: Acanthamoeba royreba (assembly GCA_000826365.1). Taxonomy (NCBI): domain Eukaryota; phylum Discosea; order Longamoebia; family Acanthamoebidae; genus Acanthamoeba; species Acanthamoeba royreba. The sequence goes on along the minus strand of CDEZ01019448.1, from coordinate 3,030 downwards.
CGTTTACTACGCACACGCCACATTCGCTTCGACATTCCACCTTACTCTCCTGCTCACTCTTCTTGCCTGCGGCGCACCCGTTGGCATGCCATCCGATGTACGATCTGGAATCCTCAATTTACGTATCTTGATGACTATTCCTAAGGATTCTTGTTTCATAGGGCTACACCAATCTCATTGCAGACATTGAGAAGCTTCGACCAACCTTCTTTGCTGGGACACCAGAGTACACCTTAATCTCTTGAACCAAGCTCAAGCTGAAAACGGCACTTCTCATGCGTTCCTTTCTACAGGCTCTATCAGAGATTGTATCTGCGCTTGATGAATCTTGTAGCGCACTCAAATTCCTTCAAAAAATGGATGTTTAAGAAGGGTATGAGTGTGTAGTCATTCGTCAGCTTATCGAAGGGTTACCTGAACTTGTGGTGCAGGCTACAGTGCAAAGAACAATGACGGATCAGGCCGATCAATATGGGATGGATTGGTGTTCAACAATATCAAAGCGAGCATGGGTGGCCGACTTCGTCTCTGCATTTCGTCAGAATGGCCTCTCCTCGCCAGCACGCGCGAGTTTCTTCAGATGTACGACATTCTAGACACTACTGTGAGCTGCAATCATTGACAAGGTCGCTTTAGTGTCTTTGGATGTGCGGTAGTGGAGGTGTACACCTTAACTGAAGCCGCAGGCGTTGTGAGTGCCACTCACCCACAAGATCAAACATCTCTTCACGTAGGATCAATCATTGGCTCTCTTGGTATGATCACTTGATTCCGTATACTCATAAGCAATCACTGAGTCCCTTCGCTAGAAGTGAAGTTGGTCGACGAAAAGAAGTTAGGATTCAGTTCTCAAGACAAGCGACCTACAGGCGAAATCTGCGTGAGAGGAATGGCCCTTGCTCAGCGCTATATCGGCAATGAGGAACTCACGTACAAAGATTTTCACGCTCTTATTGTTGGAGTTTAAGTGCTGACCCCATGGGGTGTAGAAACGAGACTTTTGATGATGACGGATGGGTGCACACGGGTGACATTGGCATGTGGAACGAGAACGGAACACTGACCATAATAGACCGCAAGGAGAACATTGTACAGATACAAGGAGGCGAATTTGTAGCGTACGTATGGCGTTTCAATGCCTAAAACGTATTGATAACTCATGTGTGGGATTTGCAGGCTGGGAAAGCTAGAAGGGCTCTATGCTCGCTCCCAGTTTGTGGAGCAAATTCTTGTACACGGCGAGGAATCGGAGCCGTGCCTGGTGGCTGTCGTTGTGGTCCAGCCATCGGTCATCCTAAGCTTCGCCAAGAAGCCCGCAATTCGCCAGCACTTTGAGGTACACACGTTCCCTAAATTGAACAATCAATCAACTAATGTATTATTCCACCATTAGCAAGCGGACCTGAAACTGGAACAACTTCTGGTTCATCCAAAGATGCGAAACGTGGTGCTCTCGGATCTTCGTGCAATTGGAAAGGTGATGGATGATTCACAATACTGATTCCACTAGATGAGACTCGATCCTCATCTTGTTGTTCTCTAAGCAGGCAGTGGGACTGCGAAGCTTTGAGCTTGTGCGCGCAGTGCATTTGCAGGAGGAACGATGGACTGTAGGTGAGGGACTCATTACGCCTTCTCGCCGTCCACATCGAACTGCGCTCAAATCGAAGTACATCGAAGAGGTATGCGAACTTGAATCTATTCCTGCAGAGTCTTTAACTTCCTTATTCATTCTTTGCTATAGTTCTCGATGCTTTACGACGAGCTAAAGGAAAAGGCTCGCCAGGCTGTTGAGGTACGGATCCCCTAGCTTTAGCTTAAGGACTTCAGTTGCTGATTCGATTTGTGGACAGGGCGAAGAATCCCTGGACATGCGATTTGAGGATGTACAAGCACCATCATCCTCATCTTCGTCCTCATCATCAACGTCGTGAGCAGTGTGCTCAGTCACAGTATATACCATTGTTTCGAAAGAAAAGTTCCCGAGAAAGATGCAATCTCTTCATTACCCTCTATATCGCTGATAACTACTGTACTCACATTAACTGGGTGATACTTACAGATGTGGAGTACAAGCTTCTCCGCCAGTTCGTATGCTTTCACTTTCCTCCATTGACTGTGATGATCTGTCCCGTTGCGTTTCCGTTCGCTCCAGAGCCCAGGAACACGATGACGCGCGCCAGATCCTCTGGTGTGGATAGCCGCCCTGTCGGCGTCTTCTTGGTCTCGGCTTCGACAATCGGCTGTGCCACACGTCCACTCACCGTCCGATCAGTGGAGGTGAGGCCAGGCTTGACCACGTTCACCAGCACTCCCTTGGGTGCAAGCTCGTTCGCCAGCACTTTGGCCAGGCCGTCGAGGGCAGACTTGGCGTAAGCGTATGGGCTGGTATACGGTACGCCCTCGGAGGCAAGGGACGAACTGACCAGAATGATTCGACCTTGCGAAGAGGCTTCCATCCGCTTGATCACGAGCTGCAGAGTCCTGAACACGCCCTCCTGATGCATAGAAGCAGCCAAGCGTTGGTTAGCCTTCACATCGCCAGCCAGGCCAGTGGTACACATACGATGTTCGTGCGGACAAGCGGAACCCACCGATCCACAGGCTGGTCGGCCATCAAGAACATATCCGAAGTGGACGAGAAGCTTTGCCAGCGCACGGCGTTGGCAACGAATACGTCGATCCTTCCCCACTTGGATGCTACGGCCTCGACGGCTGCCTCAATGCTCTCTGGGCTTTCCAGGTTGTACTGGACAGCCAGTGCCTCCACGCCGTGAGCCTTGATAGCCTCCACTGTGGCCGATGCGCCAGCTTCATCGGAGTGGTAGGTGATCGCAACGTGTGCTCCGAGCTTGGCAAACAGGAGCGCTGTCTCACGTCCGATACCTGTAGGTAGTGTCCAGATCCCACCTGACGGTCAGCGCTGCAAAAGAGAACATTCCTGCAGGCAGGGAAGGTACCAGCACTGGCACCCGTGACAAAGGCTATCTTTCCCTTAAGTCCAAAATCCATTGTAAGAGAGTTCTGCTT
>CDEZ01019446.1:1384-23928 GCA_000826365.1 Acanthamoeba royreba | reverse complement strand
GGAGCTCATCGAGAAGGTCGACCGTCGTTCTGGCAAGAAGATGGAGGACAACCCCAAGGCCGTTAAGTCCGGCGATGCCGCGATGGTGCTGCTCATCCCCTCCAAGCCCATGTGCGTCGAGACCTTCACCGATTACCCGCCCCTCGGTCGTTTCGCCGTCCGTGACATGAGGCAGACCGTCGCCGTCGGTGTCATCAAGGCCGTCACCCGCAAGGACCCCAAGGCCGGCAAGGTCACCGCCGCCGCCAAGAAGGCCGGCAAGAAGTAAACAGCTCTCTGCGTTCAGTTCTCTGCCTACGCTCTCCTCTCCAAGCATGTTCGCGCTATGCTCTGTCTTTCGCCCTGAAAGCGCATTAAAGTATCTTTCTGATTATGATTGCCTTGATCTTGTGTCATCAATCGCACCACGATTAATCTTGTGTCATCAATCGCACTAAGATCTTGCCCTCCGTTCCGAAATCGAAGAAGTGCTTTCGTGTATATCCAAAATCCAAAACAAAATACGTTGTCGACGTCGACAAAGAGGACATGAAGAGGACGAGGTCACAGCGACGAACTCGAGTTCTGTCATCTGCTCTGCACCAAGAGGAAGAGGAAAAGAGGCAAGCACCACCACCTTCTGCTACACGGGACTACGTAGCCGGAGCGGGCCCCATGGGGAACACAGGCGGCAAAAAATCTTCTTCGCAGTCCTCCCTCCCCACTGCCGGGTCGACGTCGCCCTCTGTGCAGGCAGAGGCAGGGGACGATGTTCCAAAGATGAAAATGACTAAGTCTGCAGGTGACGTTCGAGAGGCATCTTCTCCTTCATCGTCCCGCAAGAAATCGAAGGGGGACATCAAGAAGAGCAAATCTTCATCGGACACCAACAAGAAAGATGATGAAGGAGTAGAGGAGAAACCTGAAGAAGGTCACGAAGAAGATGACGAGGAAACGACCACCACGACTACATACAGTGATGAAGATGAAGATGATGGTGGCGGTGATGATGAAGATGCCGGTGATGGCGATGAAGACACGAAAAAGAATAAAAAAGCAAAGAAAAAGAAGAAGGGTGCAGAGGCTGGCATCAATCCAGAAGCCTACACGAAGATGGCCACCGAACGACTCCTCAAGGAACTCAAAGTACTACTTGGTCTTCCATTTTATTATTTATTTCTTTTTTATTGTATTTTGATAATAATAAATTATTTACAAGTTTTCATTTATTTTAACCTTTTAAAGAAAATTGTGTATATTGTTAAATGACATTTCATGCACTGCAGGAACTGCGACATCCGGATGTGGCGAAGGACGGGTACAGCGTGGCGCCGGTGGAGGACAACATCTACAAGGTAGACGCGCGCGCTGTGGGAGAAGGAGATCTCCTTCTCAAGTTCGAGTTTGTCGTTGTGATCTGGCGTGTCTGATTGAATGTCTTGCGCGACTACGTCTCACAGTGGCACGTGAAGCTGTTCGGGTGGGATGCCGAAGCACAGATCAAGCAGGACCTCACCCTCTACGAGAGTGTCACAGGGCGCGATCACGTCCTCCTGGAGGTCATCTTTCCCAAGGTGAGGCACTGGAGATCCCATCTAATTGATTCTGATGTGGGCTAATCGACATTCACCTTCCTCTTCCTCTCTCAGGAATATCCCAATCTGCCTCCGTTCATCCGGGTGGTGTATCCTCGCTTCCATCAGTACACGGGGCACATCACTATCGGTGCGCCATCACATTGTACTTGATATGCGATATGCAAACAGCACACGCTAACTGGTGACCCGCATAGGCGGTTCAATCTGTGTAAAGGATCTTACGAGAAGTGGATGGAGCTCAGAGTTTCAGCTGCGACCGTTCTTTGTGATGATTCGCAACCTGCTGCTCGAAGGTGGTGCTCTCGTGGATATGGACAATGCTGAACTCGATTACAGCGAGGCCGAAGCCCGTGAAGCGTTCGATCGCGTTGCTCGTGCCCACGGTTGGGAGCCCTAAGCGGATCCATTCTCGTGCAACGTATGTGCCGATGTTTCTCCTGCCTTTAGTCCTCGGCATGTGCGTCCATGTGGGCGAGGAGTGAACTGTATGTAGATAGCGACCACTTCTGTTCTCCTCATCAACCTGAGACCGCCAAGCCACGCCGTGCTCCCTCGATATCCGCAGCATTCTCTGCGAAACTGTAATGACGTTGACACAGGTGAACAAGCATCATTGACTGCTTTGTTCTTCTGATATTCTCTTCTCTCTCGTTACACAGAGTAATAAATATGTTGGCCGGTGCATGTACAAGTCTCGTATGTTATGGCCTCCCTCACAGCAGCAGTTCCTCGATCGGCGAAGAGGACGGCACGGGGGATGTGGGTGCTGACGCGTGTGGAGTGACGAGCTCAGCGAACTGGCCTTCGGCACTGAGAAGGTGATCGTAGCGGGGCGAAACGAAGAGGCGGCATGTGGGACATGGGAACTCCTTGTTCAGGTAGGGATGATACCAGTAGTTCACCGCCACGTTCTTACGCTCCGGATCAGGGCGCGACTGCACTTCGTGCCACCTGAGGTAACGCATCGGCATCACCATCTTCAGTGTTGATCCTTTACTCAAAGAGAGCTGATACGCGCAGCAGAAGGAGAAGTACCAGAAAGAGGGTAGGTATAGCACGTCGCCCTCATGGATGGTGCAGCGTAGGGGCCTAGCGTTGGCGAATCGGGGATACCGCTCCAGGTCAGGCTGCGCAATGTTGACTGGACTCATCACCTGCATCAAGGATCATCAATACACGACGCAGAACCAAGAGATGCTTCACAGTAACCGTGCCATTGAGGTGCTTTCTGTCAGTTGTGTGCGAGAGAAAGTGTATGTCTCGCGATCGAACGAGAGAACGGCTTCCCGGATGTGACCTTCATAGAGGTTCTCGTTGTGGTAAGGCGCGTACAGTGTCAGCTCCTTGCTTCCAGCTATATATCCTCAGTAGCATCAGAACTCATATTACGCTGGTCAGGTTGCAGGAAGGCGCGTACATATCTGACATAGGAGGTTGTCGAAAGGATCGAAGTGTAGCTTTCCTAGAGTGCGGCCGTTGCCAAGCCATACGTTGGTCATGGATGTATTCAGGAAATCAGCCCACGGAAAGCCAGCGATATCGGCCATCATACGGGGCAGAGACGCCGGTATCGAGCAGTACTCGAGATAGAACGAGACATTCGAAGCCTCATCAGCGTTCAATAACTCAACAAACTCAGAGAACAATAGCTAGGGAGCAGGGTTCGTGTCAAAATGTCATCAACATAGTGAGCGTGCAATGCTAAAGCGAGAAAGCGAGTTGCCGTACATCCAAAGTTGCAGGACGCACTACCACCTACAGCAACGATTTGCATCAGGGAACATCGCACTTAACTACAACAGAGGCGACTGGGTGAGGCACCTTATCAGGAGACTCAAGCTTGGCGAACACACTCTGGGGAATCGAGCGCTCAGCTTCTCCGGTGGGATCCCATAGGGTGGCATCTTCACAACCTTCAAACTCGCCATCGGGAGCTATCTTGATGTGCACTCGATCGTTCCCGAAATGTTTCCTGTGTACATGTATCGCATCAACAAGGATAGCATTCTAGGAATGTGGTGGGTTAATGGACAGTACTTAAGATAGGCGATCGTCCACTTCTTGAGGGCAGGCCACCCTGCGTGATGAAGCGCTCGTCGAAAGATGAATGGCTTCGAATGCGAAACGAGGTCAAAGAACTCTGAACGACTCGGCACGCCCTCAATGTACTCACACTCAGTGGCGGTTTCATTATGATCATATAGACTGTCAAGCAATCTGCGCTTGTACTCCCCTATCGGAGTAAGGTGCCCGTCTGGCAGGCGTTCTGTGTGACACTTTCCGTTGACCCATTGCAGTATGTCTTCCCAGCGTTCGAGTTCTCCCTCAAAGACACTTACCCCAGCTATTCGTACAGTGACCGCAACTTGTTAGCAAAGAGAACACACGCGGTGAGTAAGGTGAGTACCTTCTGCAGGAGGAGGTGATAGCAGACATTCGCGATCCTCCGCTGGGCGGCTAAACAGTACCGCTTGGCTGCGAGAAAGCATCAACATGAGCGGCACATCAAGAATCTGCTAACTAAGTATCATTTGCTGAAAGGAGTGCGCACTTGCTAAGGGTGAATAACCAGTCGGTAGGTTTGCGTAAGTGCAGCCTCAGTGGCGTGTTCATCGATCCATTCTGCACCATCGGCTCACATAGAGTCGTCGCCGTACCAGCTGCCTCAGACTCGATCGCGGCATCTGACACAGCGCTCCATACTCCCACTCGCACGCGTGGCGCCTCCTCGTGCAGGGCTTGTTCCAGCTGCCTTGCTGATGCCATCGCCCGAGATGATGTCCTGCATTCACAGATAAAATTCCAGTATTTTACAATTTTAAATATAATCTTATCTTATTTAATTTGAATTTGTGAAGGATGGAGTGTGTAAGTACGCAGCGCACAAAGGAGGGAAAAGGACGAGTAGGTGCTGGGTGCGCGCAGTCGCTGCGTCCCGAGTGCCTCCACCGAGGTCCAGTGCCGACCACAGGTCCTGAGCGCTGCGCGGGCGGAGAATCACTCCCTCTGGCGGTGTTGGCGGCTGTGCGATGTGGGTGGGCATGCTAGCATGGGGCGTAGCCAGCGCATGATGAACTATGAAGAAGAAGAACAGGGCGACCGCCAGCACCCAGCCAGCACCCATCGCCAGCAAAGCTGTTGGAGTGTGACGTCAGCAAATGGATCCGGAATTTGAAGAATTATAATGTAATTTAAGGAATGGAACGATTATCAAAGGTAAATTCGTGCGCAATTCGTAGGGCGCAATGTCTGCCGACCTTCGATCTCGGTTCAGAAAAGAATCCCCTTTATATTACCAAAAACAACGAACTCTCAACAACAAAGTATCGTTTTCTCGCGACATACACAGTGACACATCGGTAGTGAGCGCCATGGACCTTGTCCACAGCATGGTGCGCAACTTGGAGTCGCTCACCGACAGTGCCATATTGGTAAGGATGTGCTCAGTTAGCCGTCATACTTCCTGAGAGTGGGCGCACTCACCAGTAGTTCTTCTCGCAGGCAACAAAGCACGGGGTGGAAGACGTAGCACAGGGCATCTCTGCTGTGGGACGAGACACTGTGGATGGTAATTGTTTTTATTATTTTTCATTTTGCCTCAATTTGGGAAATGCTGCTATTTACCTCTTTACCTCCGAGCTAACACTGCTGGTCAGGAATCTCCTTCTTGGCCACAAGCGCGATCGCCGTGCCGGTGGCGGCGCTGGAGACCGTGGGCACTGTGGGTGAGGCCACACTCTCGCTGATCGCCAGCGGCATACAAGCCCGAGAGAAGCGACAGTACCATCGATTCAAGCCCAACATCATGCGGTGTGCCTGCGTAGGCGACTCAGGTACATCGCCTCTGCTGCTCCTGAGTTGCACTTGAACTCAGCACTGACGAGCGAGCGCCGACGGCGAATAGGGGTTGGCAAGACGACGCTGTTGGCGACGTGGCGGGAAGGTCGCTGCCCACAAAGCCCAGCGCCGCCGACGGTGTATGACTGGATGTACTTTACCTACTGCCTCAATTCTCGCTCCTTGATTCGGCTTCTCGATCGTCAGCTGCAACGAGCCGATCAGCCATCGAATCAGACAGAGCTGGATCGAGAGCAGAAGAAGGACATTCAGGTCGTAGTGGAGAAGTTGGAAGAGAACTTGAGGCTGGAGGAGAAGGAGCAGGGTACGGTGGCAGGCGAGCGACGGGAGATCACAATCGAGTTTCTTGATACCGCGGGCGAGTATGAGGGATTCCGTAACTTGCGTTCGTGGCACTATAAGGACATCGATGTGTTCATCCTCGCCTTCGACCTTACCAACAAGGAATCCTTCCTCAACATCGAGCGATACTGGGTCGAGGATATCAAGGCCTGGAATCCGGATTGCTTGACGATCCTCATCGGCACCAAAGCGGATATTACCGAGTTCAGCAATGATATGACTGACTCTGAGTCCACCAGGGATACTTCAATGCCGCGATCGTCTTCCATGCCCTCCATCTCCTCGCTTTTGGCATCGTCGGGAGCCTTCTCTGGGCATCTGGTGTCCTCCTTGGCCTCCTTGTCTCCGATGCCGGTCAGTCGAACTCCTCACGCAGCGAAGGAAACCGAAAAGCCAGGTATTCGACGGCAAGTCGCGAAAGAAGAAGCCGAGGAGTTGGCCAAGCGAATCGGTGCCGTGACCTATCTTGAAGTTTCCTCGATGACGCAGCTTAACCTGGAGTGCGTGCTGCAACTATGCGTATCGCAAGTCTTCCTTCTCGAGGAGACCCATCACGCCGACGACAATGCCATCGATGATACGACTATGGAGATACAACCTGACATTAGTTTGTCTGGTGGTGTGTGAAGACCCTCGGAACTTGAGTTCCGTAAACTTAGAGAGTTTCAGGCTAACCTGGCTGCTGTACAAACTGCGTAATTGTAGTGAGAGTAACTTACAGAGTGCAGCTCATGGCGCTGACGAGGAGAAGTATCTATCCGGGAGGAAAGGCTCGGTGTCCTCGGTATACGTTGGCGGTGGAATCATGAAAGGCAGATTACGCTCCCATGGAGGGCCCTCTGAAGAAGTCTGCTGCAGTTCGCGGTAGGGATGCTTGATTAGCACGCCAATTTCGAAGTTGGAAATAAACAGTTGAGAGCCTTCCTTCTGTAACCGACCCCACGCCGCCTATTCGTGCCCTCATCAATCAGATTCTACCTCGAGAAGGGAAGTGAGGCACGTACTGCCGAGAGATTGTGAGAGCCAGCGTAAACCCAGCCGTAGCGTCGTCCAGTAGGTCGATGAGTGGCCAGCCTGCACATGACCTGAAGGAGCAATACTTCTGTGAGCATGGTATGGCATAAAAATCACACGGTTTCCTTGTTGACAATTACCTTGGAATGGAGGAGCAGACCCTGGCGACTTGGGCGATGGCTTGAGGGCCAGATGTCGTGAAATAGAGCACGCGGGAAGGATTTGGTCTTCCAGTGCTTCTCCTGCAGGAACAGATAGCCAGCACCAGGGTGTCGATACTCGGGCTTCGCCTGCCGCACTGTGTCAATTGAAGGGTAGAGGATCGCCATTGCAGGGGATGCAGCTGAGGTTGTGGATGAACGAGTCTCTTTGCTAATTTCTTGCTTTCTTCGCCTTCCTTTGCTCGTTGATGTGGTTTCTGGCTGTTTCTCCTTCTCATCCGCATGTTCCTTTTGCTTGCCTCTGCCCCTTCGGATCGGCTTCTTATTGTCGTTCTCCTCCTCGGTTCTCCGTCGCTTACTCTCCACGTCTTCTTCGGTGTCCTCTTCTCGTTTTCTTTTGGCTGAAGCCTGTGCGCTCGATGAAGACTGTGTCGATGCCGTGCTCGCACTATAGATACCAGCAGAAGCACTTTCCTTCAACTCGGCCACAAATGATTCGTAAAGAGCACCAAGAGAGGACGTCTACGAGGGCCTATTAGTGATGTTATAGTCACGTGCAGGGAAGGAGGTAATGCACCTGGTAATAGATTCCGTCCTCGCGTAACTCATCAGCCGATGGCCACTCAAAGTTCGATAACAGTGCTCGTAACTGGGTATGCCCTACTAGATCCATGTTCTGTAAGAAGTGTGAGCATGGAGCCGAAAAGAAGATGAACGAAAGCTTTGTTTGGCTGTACCTTGCGGCCTCGGTGGTAACCGGGAATGCTGACAATGAGTTCGGCATTGGCCTCACTGAAGTCGTACTCTCTGAGGAAACTACCATCGGCCTTGCACACGTGTGAGGGCTCAGTTGGCAGCCAAGAATAAGATTTGGGTTACCTTAAGCGCAGTAAGAAACCTGGTAAGCGTATCTTCAAACTTGCTGGCTTCTTGACCGCTCTTCTGCTTCTTGTGGAAGTCTTGATACCAAACAGTCTGACCTACCAATTCATAGTCCTGTTTCACAGCGAAGGTACATGATTTCCGTCAGATAGAGGGACAGTGCTCTGGGGTTAAGGTACCGTACGGCCTGATTGATGTTTGCGGAGGTGATTACTACGCGCAATGTCTGATCACGATAGCGGAGCAGCATCAGCTTGGCATGCATCTTTGCCTGCATGCCGGCTCCATAGCCGGGCAGCACCAGTGGTGGATGAATGACCTTGATGTTCTTTGTGATTCTCACTTCGCCCTCCTGTGGCAACAGATCCCATCAGCACGCTCTGGCCTTCAACTTACACGAAACAAGGAGCGGAACCTTGTCGGGCGCTTCCCAGTGGCGAACAAGGGTGAGAGGGATGGTCGGTGGCACCACCGTAAGCAGCCACTCGACGTCTTCTCCAAACGATGTCATCAGTGCAGCCACCAGCATTTCCTGCAGCCATAATAAATAATACATGTATAATCTATTATTTATTATTTATTATTTATTAATTTTATGAGTATTTTGAAGGTTTTGGAGAAAGGCGGGGTACAGGTTGAATGAGTCGTCGCATGGTGATGCAATCCTCGTTGGCATCAGGGCCCTTCATACCCTTGATGGCATTGAGCACGAAGATGCGCCCCTCATCGCACACATCACGTGCGGCAGTTGTTGCATCGACGCGCAGCGCCGTGGAAGATGCAGATGATGTCACGCCAGAAGATCGTGGGCGCGGCGCACCTGTGCTGGACGTACTCATACTCGCACGGGGCACATGCGACATAGAATCCTCTTGCAGGGATAATTGAATCGCCAGCGCCAGGTCGGCATCATGATCGTCTTCCTCTTGTCGAGTAGCGGCAGATTTTGACAAAGTAGGCCCTGCTACATCAATCAGCTCCGCCCTGTGAGGACCAGGGGAGGGGGACAATAACCTTCATGCGAGGGGGTGGCGGTCATGAGGGAGAGCGCAAGGGCCTGGCGTAGCTCCGCATCATCCTCGACATCATCTCCCCCTTCCATCTCCTCTACGTTTTCTTTTTCCCGCCAAAACAGATCTTCGGATTTCTGAAATGAAATATTAATAATATCAATAATATTAAACGACAGTAGAAAGGCTAAAGAAAAAAAAGGAAATTATCTATCAGGCATGAAAGGAATGCAGGAAAATGAAAACGAAGACGAAGAGCGAAAGAGATGGAGCTGCTGCCGGAGGAGTTGACGTGGTACGTCCTCACTCAGGTCGACCCGTTGGCCGTACCCTGCTGCCGTCTCGTGTGTCGTACATGGCATCGCCTTCTGCCCGCCCGGCGCCCCAAGCGCATTCTATCGCGTGTGCTGCTGACGACCCCGAAGCAAAAGAGGTCCGAGTGGGTGAACTCCGTCGCTGAGCGTGGCTGGTTGGCCGTGCTGCAATGGGCCGTGGAGGACATGGAGTGCAAGGTGGGCAAGAACACGTGTGCAATGGCCGCGCGTGGTGGACAGCTCGATGTCCTTCAGTGGCTGCGGGCGCGAGGCTGCGCGTGGGACGAGAAGACCTGCTCGCGCGCGGCCGGCGCGGGTCATACTCGATTGCTGCAGTGGGCGCGCGCCAATGGCTGTCCATGGGGCGAGTTTACATGTGCTGAAGCAGCTAGGGGAGGCCATCTCGAGTTACTGCAGTGGGCGCGCGCCAACGGGTGTCCCTGGAACGAATGGACCTGCGCGGAAGCGGTCAAGGGCGGCCACCTCGAGGTGATCAAGTGGGCGCGCGCCAATGGATGTCAGTGGGTGGGGCTTAACTTGTGTAGGAATGCTGCCAAGTACGGCCATCTCGAGATGCTCAAGTGGTTGCGCGCCAATGGATGCTCCTGGTGGTGGGACACATGCTCCGCGGCCGCGGCGGGTGGCTATCGCGATATACTCGAATGGGCGCACGCCAATGGCTGTCCTTGGGATAAGTTCACATGTTATACTGCGGCCAGGGAAGGCCATCTTGCCCTGCTCAAGTGGGCGCGCGCCAAGGGCTGTCCATGGGACGAAGAAGACGTTTGTGTAGAGGCCGCACGAGGAGGGCATCTCGCACTGCTGCAATGGGCGCGCTCGGAGGGATGTTCGTGGAGCACGCGTGTGTGTTCCGAGGCCGTAACGAATGGCCACTTGGAGTTACTCAAGTGGGCACGCGCGAATGGCTGCCCATGGGATACGGACAATCTCATCAAGCTGGCCGCTGAGCGTGGAGATCTCGAGATGATGAAGTGGCTGCGCGCTAACAACTGTTCTTGGGATGAAGAGACGTGCAAAGGCGCTACCCGAGGAGGCCTGGCAGTGCTGCAGTGGCTACGGACAGAAGGCTGTCCCTGGAACGAGGAAGTTGTGGACCTTGCTGCTGGTGACGGCAATCTCGAGATGGTGCAATGGGCGCTCACCAATGGATGTTCCTGGAACGGAGGACCCGCCTATGCAGCCGCGAGGGAAGGTCGTTTGGATATACTGCAGTGGCTTAATGCCAATGGGTACCAGATTAGCATTGAAGGCTGCATGGCCGCAGCCGTTGCTCGTGGCCAACTCAAGATCATGAAGTGGCTGCACTCTCAGCACCCTGATGCCTGGGACCGAAAACACGTCATGCTGGTGGCACAGACGCACAAACAACGTAAGGCCATCAAGTGGCTGCAATCAATTGGGTATACCTTCCCATCTGAATAAGTTGAGCCTAAGACCCACTTCTCACTGACCTAATGTTTAAGGTTGTCTGTGGATACTGACGCTGCTCCTCAACAATCGATTGTCGATGAGTGGTATCTTTCCTCGTACATCATGAAAGCGGTTTAGTGTCTTCCACCCTTGGGCGTATGGATAGTGTTTCTTCATTCCACCGCTCCACTACATCTTTGTTGTCATCGCCTTGATCTTGAGCCAACGCACCATGACTTCTTGTTTCATACTCTCACCCTCTTACCTTCACCCTTCAGCAATTAGCGCCATCTGGCGTGGTACCGCACCATGCGTCCAGGCCACACTGCAGATACAGGCTAGACTCCTCGATGAGGCGAAGAATAGAAGACGTGAGCTGGGTCATGAGCTGGCGCGAGTCGAGAGCCGTATGCCTGGACATGAGATCGAGTTGATCGACGGCGAACTGTCCCTTGAAGAAGGCCTTCTAGTCGCCGAGGCGCAAAGATAGATCCGTATCTTGCTCGTGTGGGAGCTGCTGCACATACTGTATCATCAGTAGTGGGGAATCGTTGTGCTTGATGATGATAACGCAGGCAATGCGTTAATCAAGGCAAATGGCCTCTCTTTCATAGCAACGAGGGCAATGTAGGGAACAAAGGGCAATGCAGTCGAGCCAGCATGCGCACTTCGACCTTGGCATGCACGAGGACGCCGAGTGGAGGCGAGTAAAGGAACCTTGAGGCGAACGAATGAGTCCCCGAAGTCCAGCCCATGTAAACTGCACTATGCACGCTTGATCAGGCCCAATTGTCGAAGCGCTGCCCTTGCCTTCCGAGCAATCCTGTTCACTTTGTCCTGATCATCATAGGATGTGCCCCCCAAATCAGCTTTCACGTTCTACGCCGCCAACTCATCAAGGTTGACGCGCGGATGAATGCAATACCGAAGTTGTAGGGTTGAGGCCTTCTTCTTCAAGAAGCGGCAAGAACATGGCCACATCATCATGCTTGAGCCACACTCGATATGTTTCTGCTGAGCTCGATGCAATCACTTCCAACAGCAACAGCCCAAGCACCCTGAACCACAGTGAATAGTGAGTATCAGATAGGTGGCCCGGTGCCAAGTACGCATGCTGTAAGTGGGGATGGTTTACGATGGCAACGTCGTTTGCGACAGAGTGAGGCAAGGTGGGCAACGTACTTGGAATTGTAGGATGATTCATCAGCGTACAAGTCCTTGGCCACCTTGAGCATAACTCTCGCTGCACTCAGATCATAACGTGCAAGCTTGCGCAGAGCTTCAATGCACTCCTTCTTCACTTGACGTCGAGCCTCGTCATGATTGGCCAACATCTGTCTTTTGTTCGCAATGCGCTCGTGCAGTTCTACAGGCAGAGATTCGGCTCTGCTTTCAAACTGGTCATATCGATCAACAATCACGTTCATCACCAGCTTCAACAGCGAGCGAGGTCGATTGTTCTCTTGGATTCGCTTGACCAGAACTGTCACCAGTCTTAGACCACATTCATGATATCATGATGGTTAGCCATGATGAATGTGTGATGGCTCCAAGGTGAGGGAGAGTCGTGTACTCGTGGCATGTAGATGGAGAAGAGCTGTGGGCTGCAACAGAGAGGCATGAGCAAGCTGCCTGTACCACCTGAGCGTCCTTCTCCTGTTCTTCATCGTGAGCGATCTCATGTGCTCGTAGGCTCAACCCTTCGTACCTTATCCAGGCATTTGATCAGCGATGGCATGATGAACTCTACCGTGCGTTTGATGCTCTTGCAGGTCTCTTGCCATCCAATGCATCGCAACAATGCCAACGGCTCCGAAGCCATCGCTTCGGCGATCATCTGCAAAGCATTGTCATCGTGGGAAGCAAGAAAGCTGCTGTTGGATCATCACTTGCAATGCTGGTGGTACCCTTGGGTACGGGTGGAGGTTGAAGACATTCGTAAGGTTCTTCAACATGGTTCTTCGCATGTGGGGATCTTCATGTTGCACCAGTTCCACCATGCGATCGGCGACTGCTGTGCGAGCCTCTGGTGGCCATCGAAGAATATAGAGTTTCTTGATGACCTGCACACCAGCTGCATTCCATCACAACGAGTTAGCGTTGAAAGGAATACCCAGCACGAACGTGGGCGCCACCTTCCACGATCATGGGAGAGCGATGATGGAGCATGTTGATGAAGACCTCCGCTGTGTCGCTACTCATTGAACTAATTCGTCTGTATCTTTCTGAGCCATCTCGGTGCACCACTTCAGAAAGGGCGTAGAGCAAAGGATGCACGAGCAGCGCTGCCGGAGTCAATTCCGCCATCTGGCCATCGTGTGGTGGTGCATTCTCCTTGCACGCAAGCGATAGTACATGGCGGAGGACGACGAGCAGTCGCGCTTGCAGATGACGCTTCTCGCCTTGAATTTGTTGAATCCAGAGAAACAACAAGTCGGTAGGAGTCATCTCGTTCTTCACGGCCAGCCTGATGACGCTTTCCCAGGAGGGGGTGAGACTCCTGTCATTCACCCGATAGGATATGTCGTCCAACTCAGTGTTCATCTGCTTGAGACGGTCCATCACTTTGTATCCGAGAGTCAATGCAATTTCTCGCTTCGCCTTGATCGTCCATCTCTCCGATTCCACTTCCTCTATCCTTCCTTCTCCTGCTGCCATCATGGCAGTGGTGATGATGATGAAGATGAGGATGATGCGAATGGGACATGTGGTAAGTTTCTGGAAACTAGTTCACACCCATTTGAAGCTGGAAAAGGACGTACCACTAGCACTCTCACCGTCGCCACGTTTATCATCATTATCGTCCTGTTCATCGTCATCATCGTCATCATCATCTTCATCATCTTCATCATCATCATCAACAGAATGTAGAAAAGCGTCGAGACAGCCATGAGGACCATCATCAAGGAACAACCATTCGAAAAGCCACTTGATGCGTCGAGCGTCCTTCGGCATCTTGTGGATCTCGACGCACGCTTTGAACGCTTCTGACGTCATCGTATCTCCCGGCGGCGCGATGTTCGGCAGCAGCGGTCGCGCCTCGCCGGCAGCAGCGGCCGCGCCGCTCGAGTCGGCAGCCAGCACGCGATCGAGATGTCGTACTGCCGCAATGGCGGCATCACTGCTGGCCGCCTCTACCGCTTCTCTGTCGTGTACGTTCAGCTTTCGGGCCAGCTTGCCGGCGATCATGTTACGTCTCTCCGATGCTGGCACGCGGCTCCAGTAGTGCACCAGGCCGCGCTCGATCTGGGCCATCACCGCCTCCTTGTCGGGCAGGTCCTCCTTGTCCTGCATCTGGGCTCGCTCCGGCTCCATTTCCATGTTGACACTTCCAGCTTTCACATCACATGAAAAAGATAAGAATGCTTAGGTGCAGAAATTAATGCATTTGGTAAAAATTTGAAATATTTCAAAACCATTTTAGGTAAAATATTTGAAATATTTAGCAAATCAGCTGGTTGTGGGATTGTCTGGCTTTTGTGCAGGGCCATGATCCTTGGCCAGGGGAGATGGATGTACACCTTAAAGTTCTATTGATAAATATTGAGAAAATCTGGCAACAAGTTCAAATGAACATAATGTTTTATACTTTTGGAATTTGATGTCATTTTCACTACTAATAAGGCAGTTTCCCATCTTTTATAAGTTGTCATTGATTTATATTTCTCAAAAAGCATTTTATGTTATTACCTTTTTTCTAAAAGATTAGTAGTGGTAAATAGGTGATTAAACAATTCCATTAAATGAGCTTACAATAAACAACATCTCATATCAACATATATAATTTAACATCATAGGCATATATCTATGTTCTTGTCACATTAATGGCAACAAGATCACTAAAAACAACATTTTGTGTCATAGTCATGGACTTAAAAGTGATTTCCATTAATCACAAAATTTTTTGAATTTGGTACTATCACAAAAATGTCCAGTGTTGTGTGTAGATGTAAAAGAACCTCTTAAAAGGGTGTTTTTAAGAGGTCCTTATGTTTTAATGATGCTTTTATGCAGAATTACCCACTCTAATTGCACCAAAGCCAACCTCACCAACACAGTGATCAGAGACAACATTTCCTCCAACTTCATCAGTGCCAACTTGACTGGAATAACACTGAAGGACAGCCACCAGCTGTCTGATGGATATCCACCAGATGTCCCACACAAAATGATATCACATAAACAGATGGGCAAAACACAAAAAGAAAACGAGAAAAATTCAAAGAAAATATTTTCTTGCATAAAAAAGTGGCAGAGCGTGACAGAGGGCGAGGAGGAGGGAGCATGGTGGTGGGGCCAGTGTGCTGAAGAGTATGAACAAGGGTGGTGGGGCTATGTGTTCTTCACTCAGTTTAGAATGTGTGTCAGAGAAGCGGATGATGATTGATGAGAACATAGCATGTGCTGATGTTCAAGATTGTAAAGAGCCACACACACATGGAAGACATCGTTCAGCCTACAAGATACAATTATTTTAAGCTTTTTACAAAATCACTTCATTTATGAGTGTACCAGTGTGCAGGACCTCAAAAGAGGTGTAGACACTGAAACTTGTTCTTTAAGGCTCCAAACACATGTTCAACATGGGAGTGGACCAAGTTCAAGCATGTGTTGAAATCTACAGTTCTCATCAGTATTCTTCCAACTCAATAGTCTAATCACTCACCTTTTTGTTGTTCAGTCAACTGACCTCCACGTGGTTTCTTGTGTGGGCAGATAAATCTGCATTCAGCTAGTTCATCATAATTGTGTGTACTGATGAATCCTTTATCTGCTGCAATGAGATCAAGATCAGGGCCATTTTAATCTAATGTTGCATGTTTCAACTCATAGGCACAGTCCCTAAGAGCCTGTATAAATGATGATAAACTACAATCTAAATACTTATAGTCTGGGGGTACCTTGATATCATGTTTTCATGCACCAACACCATCACTGACAAACATAATTGTTTTGTCTAGTGTGATCATTACTATGAAATTGAGTGCACACTTCCCTCCACACTTGTGTGAACTCTGTTTCCTTCATTTTTCTGGATTCTTTGCTCTCCACAGTCATATGTGAACACAATCAAGCAGAAGGGTAACACACCCATGAAATTGAGGATCTGGGATATTTTCTCATGGGATTTGCTGCCATGTGTTGAAATCCATCAATTTAAGCTGGTCATTTGCCCACTTGTGCAACACTCATCAAATCACCCCAAATTGCTGTTTGAAGTTGGAGTGGGGGAACATTGAGAGCTTCTCCAGTTTATAATAACTAAGATAATAAATTAGCCAATACAGATAAAGCAAGACCACATCATCAAGAGCACAACACCCATAAAGATGAGGGGTGTTATCTGTGGTGAAGATGTGGAGGACTGTTTGGATAGTGGTTGGTTCCAAACAAGCATGAAGCTTGTTTAATAGCTCACATCATAGATTAGAGGGGATGGTCTTAGCAGTTGACATTGTGGTGTGTGAAGTGTAAAATGATCAATTAGAAAAATAAAAAAATAAATATTATTTAGCTCATTTACTGTCAACCAGCTTATTTCTCTTTCTAGTGGGACATCCGGTGGATAACTCCACGACGTCCTGCCAGACAGTCTTTTGGTTGTCCACACACTAACAAGCCCTGGACAACAATTTGGATATCCGGTGGTTGTCCTTCACTGTTTGGGGGTACTACCACCAGTTTCAGACTCTGCCAGCACTGTACTCAAGCTTCCCCTCTAACTGCTAAACTGTTGTATTGAACAGATAGGACAAGGGCCATTCTCACTGATGTCCAAACTGATGGGGCAAGCACAAGGAGCAACACACACTTGTCATCCGGGTTTAGGCCTCAAGAATGAGCTCCTTCTCCTGTGGTGTTTAAATAGAAGAGTAAGGGAGGATGTGTGTGCATGCTATGATCGAAAAGAGTTGGTGTCGCCACGCTTCTCCTGCACTTTGATGATGTGTCCAGTCTGCTTAGCCTGATTTGTGATACCTTGCATGGCATCAGTGACATTGTAGAAGTTTCGAAACACTCGCTTCTACATTCCCCAAGTGCATAGGTTAGTGGTGAAGTGAAAACAAGCTCAAGTCCACATACCGAAGCATCGTTCAACATCAATTCGATGGCGTGACCAGACCCGACGGTGAATGTGTGTGACTTGATCTGATGAATGGAGAGAAAGGATCAATAACGAGTCATCAAACACGTGTAGGAGCCGAGAATATCGTACCCTTTCAATGCACACAATTGACTTGAGCGGAATGACTAGGTTATCTTTATCTTTGCTGAATTTTGGGTGATAGCACAGGTAGTTCGGAGTGACAAACAGCCTGCCTCGCTTCCCACCATCGTTGGCACATCGATATCCTAAAGCGATGATGCAAGCTAGCTCGTCAGTGTCACTAACACACGCACTCTCCAGAAAGAACCCATACGCGAGATAGGCTTCTCACTCTCTGGCAGACCAAACTGTTTACAGAATCCCTGTTCAATGAAACGAGTCATCACTTGATGTATCATCAAAAGAAGAAGAAATGGAAGGACATATCACTCCAGTTACCTCTGAATCCGGTACTGTGGCCGATGTCGAGCCTTGGAGCTCTTCTTTGAGGTCATGCAGGCGACTTCGCAACTGTTTGTTCTCCTGTTCCAGCTGATGATCATCATGGCATCACCGATGACCTGCGCGTCAGCCTCCGGTGGGAGAATAGCAAGAAGCTCGCGGGCAGTACTGTTGCATTCTCCGTCATCAGCTCAGCCACGCGCTCGTTGGCAAGGTCCAGTTGTCGCTGCAGCACCTCTCGTGATGTTGTCACTGCATCCCAGGCATCAGCATTCCTTAAATATCTCCACTTTTTAAATCAAATGAATATCTTATTCCATTAAAAAATAAAATAGTAACGAAGAATAATAAATAATAAAAAATAAAAGATCATGATAAGCCATAATAATAAATAAATAATAATTAGAAGCACCATAGTGTCATAAATATTATTATTTATTATTAATTATTATTAATTATTTTTATATAAAAAGATCTTAGAATATATAATTAAAAACGTGCCTACAGCGTAGGACTGGAGGTCCTCGTTCTCGCGGAGGAGGGCGTCGTATTTGGCTTTGAGTTGGGCAAAGGCCTTCCGGAGGTCTTCTTCGGACTCTCCTCCTCCTCCTCCTCCTCCTGCTGTACCGGCAACACCGTCATCGACACTCAGGCGGTGCGTGCTCAGCCGCTGTGCACGTTCGCGTGCTGTACCAACACTCAACGATCCGCTGCTTCCACCACTACCACCACCGGTGCCCCACTGTTCCATCGCGTGACTACCACTCTTGGTGAAGATAGCAACAGCTAGTGATGGTGATGATGATGATGATGAAGAGGTTAACGGTCATTTAACTCCGAACTAAGAAAAGGGTACAGTTTCACTTCAAGTTGCTCTTCCGCGGTTCTGCACGTGCGGCTCTTGGCTGGGCTGTGTTGGTTGAGTGGGCATCGACACCTTTGGTGACGAACCAGTAACGTTAGAAGAGAGCAACACGTTCGCTGTAGACATGGTACGGATGATGGTCCATCTCGCCATTCAATGTGTGAAGCTGAACTCCCGCTCCCAAAGACGGTTGTTGGAATCGACGTAGTACTTGCGCTCGCGCACGAGGGCCTCGCGATGTTTGAGCGCTTCTTCCTTGGTCAGACGCCACTTGGCAAGATTCAAGATGCGTTCGATCAGCTCGGGAGGGAGGCGCACGCCATGCCTGATGGTCACGCCGATGAGTGTCTTGATCACATCGGACTTGATGGATTCCCACTGCTGGGGCGGAATGTCCGCTGATGACTTGATCCTGATCGATGGCACACATCGTGGATGGTTAGGACAGGAACGCACGAGCTGCCGCTCATCTCCTCCATGTTGAGCTCACATTGAACGTTACCTGACATCGGGGTCGACGAGGAAGAAGGAAAGGACCTTGCAGGTGCCCCCTGAACCGGAGCTCCAGTTGCTCAGATGCTTAACCTTGTGCTGCATCTTGTTGGTGAATGCCACACAGCGACCTTCGGGTGTATCCACCTGTGTGCGAGGCGTACGCCCAAAGGTTAGATAGACTTGCACTCTGTGTGCCCCACACGCGAGAGAGAACATCAAGAACAAGATAGTTACCTTGCCCATGTTCACTCGGAAGCTCAGCCCGTGGGTGCCGTCCCTCTCCTTGCCTGAGTTCTCGCGTTTGGTACGGAAGGCCAGGCCCATGTCGTCGATGTTCTCGGACTTGGAGTAATAGTAGACACCAGACGCCACGATGTGTTCATGCTTCATGCCCTCCACGTGCCATGTGCCCTCATACTCTTGCCCAGGCCGCAACACGTAGTTGGCCGCTTTCACGATCACTTGCAATCGGCGTCCGTACACGCTCTGCTTACTCCCGATGGTGTTGCCGTAAAGGAGGTTGTCGAAGAGAGGCAAGAACAGGCGGAACACTTTGGCGATATCGTCGTAGAGCGTGGCGTGCTTGGCTTGATCGAGATTGTTGATGTAGGACATGATGCGCACCTCACCATCGGGCGATACGTCAAACTCGGCCGGGAGCCACTGGTAGATCGAATCCCAACGTTCGATCTCCTTCTCCAATCGATCATACTTTCTTTCTCTTTCACCATCACCTCCAATACCTGTCACATAAGTATAGTACTGTTCGTTTTCCTCTTCTTCCTCCTTCTCTTCCTCTTCGTGAATGCTATCATCATTGCTGGTCTTTTCGTCTTCTCCCATCACATCCTTCTTGTCTTTCTTGACTTGCATCGATGATGCTTGAGGATCATAGGAGATGCCACGAATGTAGGGATAAAGCGAAGGATGGATCAAGTCCTGCACCTGGAGTTCCGTGCATGTGAGTTGAGTTAAGGAATCGATATCTTACCCAACACTATGGTGTGGGAGCAGGTGGCGCACCTTGCCCTCGGAGCCAGGATGCCAGTCCTTTTCCGGAGCATCAGCAATCGAGTCGAGTTGTTCTTCGATACGCTTGCGCAGCTCATCCGGCACCAATCCGTCCACGTACACCACTTGGCGGACTACATGCCGATGCCCAGGAATGCGCTCCTTCTTGCTCGGCACCACGACGACAGTCCTTTCCCAGTCCTTCTTCTCCTGCGGGTGAATACTAAAGTCATCGTCATACTCGTCATCGGCCAGCACGTAGAGAGTGCTGTCAGTGTTGCCCATGGCCATCGCGAGGAGTCGACGCATGGCTGCAGCGATCGTGGCAGGCGAGGCGCCCTGCTGGACTACCTCCTCCACATGGCGACGCGCGATCACCGGATCGGCCACTTGGCTTTTCCAATCAGGCTTGGCCAGGAGTGCATTCACGATGACCTCCTCGTCCTCTTCATTCACCTCCCCGTCCGCCGACTCGGCACTGCTGTGAAAGAAACATGAGGGTTCGCGGTGGTGTATCACATCATGCTCAAGGTCATCTTTGCGTACGACAAAGTCGCCGGACGGAGGCTTGCAGACGCGTCCGTCCGCACGTTTGGCGTATCGACATGCTCCTTCAAGATGATACCCCAACACAGAGAAGAGCCAAAGAGAGAATCGGACATAAACAAGTTAGATAGATAGCCACTTCCAGGCAAGATCGACTAAAAACTAGGGAGCCTTACCGTAGATGTCACTTCGACCTCAACTTCCTCGGCCTCGCCTTTGGGTACATGCAGCTGTCCGTCGTGCGCCCTCTGCATCTGTCCTTGGTGCAGAGCGTGAATGAGTGCCCGATATGTTGCCTACACTTTAAAGTGTCCACATACGGAGTGGCCCCGATGATTACAAAACATGTTTCTCATATATTTAGGGGAACAGTGTCGGGTCCGACGGAGAGAAATGGGTGACCGGCAATACCGTCGTACTTGCCAAACTTGTTTCTGTATCTCCTAAAGTAATTCGTTTTTAGTCAAATTTGATAATTTCTTATCCTCCAAATAATTCCTCGAATTTTCTCCTCTTTGGCTTTTAATATATTATTATTGCAAACAAGGTCCAGTCGACTGCCTATCTTGGCCATGAGTTTCAAGATATTTGTAAAAACCCTCACTGGAAAGACCATGACCGTTATGGTAGACCCTTCTGACACCATTGATGACTTACGCCGAAGGATTCAAGCTTCCGAAGGTAAGGAGTGTGTACCTTGGCGATAATGATTGATATAATAAAAAGAACAGAAAATGAAAAACTGACATGACCGGAGCACACAGGCTATCCCCCGCACGATCAGGTCTTTATGTTCGCCGGCCGTGCCTTGGCCATGTCCCACTACCGCGTGTATGGTGACAGGCTGGACACGACTCAGCCGCTGGCGCACGTGCTCGGTCTCTCGCAGCTCCCGGCCACCGTCCATCTCTACCTTCCGGAAATGGAGGCATGCCACTTCCTCATCCTTCTGCAGTTGCTCTTTGTGTTGTTGAGTCTTTGGAAGGAATGAATGCACTCATGATGGACATGAAGTCTATCCTTAACCGTACAGGTCTCGAAGAAAGGGCCGTCTACTTCGAGGCAGACTCGCCGCTTCCTCTCGCCCACTCCTCTGGAGAGACGTCACGAGTACGACGCCATTTGCACAATCCCCGCCGGGTGGCGCACTGTACGGCAACCTGCTTGGCTGCTGTGTGCCGGACTTACCTTGTGCATCGTTTAGTTGACGATCAACCAGGAATCCATCAACACGATCATGACTGCCATCGAGGCAGAGTACCGAGACAAGTACATTCCCAGGCCCACTATCACCAAGCAGCAACGTACGTGATGGGACAGTGAAGGGGCATCGATGAAATGCTGATGGCTGGTATTCTTTGATCAGGGGAAGCACTCGCGTTCAGCTGTCCCGCGTGCACGTTCCTTAACCCTTGCACGCAGGTCCACTGCGAGATGTGCGGCACACCCAACCCAGCTCCGATTCCGGACGAGGAGGTGTACGCACTCTCCCGCATGCAGCCGAGACAGCGGCAAATGGAACCCGTAGTGGTTGACTTTATGGAGCTCTACCGCCACACGAGCAACTCTGCCGATTCTGCGTGGCACCAACCGCCAGGTGCGCTCGTGTACCCTGCAGGTGTCGTTACCCTTCCCCATAAACCTCATCATGATGATGACCTGTGCAGAGAGCGACGCGACTTGGATGATCTCCTTAGAGGAGCCAGCCACATGGGATGACGAAGGGGAGAGACACAGGATTGCCGACTACAAGATTAAGAGGGGAAGCACTGTCCACCTGATCCTCAGCATTCGCGGTGATTAAGCTTCTGGCTGCTGTAAGTCAGTCATGACCTCTCTGGGTGGGGAAGTGTACTGGTGTATCATGGTAATCAGTATTCAATCATATCCTTTTCTTCAACTGCCTTTGTAGATAACCATGCTCTCGCTTTCATTCGAGATGAAGGCCACATGTGGATACGAAGCAATCAAATCTCCACCCTGATCAAATGAAGTATGCTGGCCCCACCAAAGTTCAAAGTCTTGCCGGGTTTGGAGTGAACCAGGGTCCAGCGCTCGCTGCAGCGAGAAGGCTGAGGAGGCCTCATTGGCCTTGTTCTCGCTCTCTTCGCAGTTGCTGGAGCCGCTCAAAATCGGGGTTGAGTGCTCTCTTGGGCGCTTCAAAGTCCACCAGCTCCACATCAAAGATCAGGACAGCATTGGGTGGAATTTCTGGCGGCGACCCTGAAGCCGAAAGGCCAAAACATTTCAGATATCTCTGAACACCAAGAGAAGAACTGATCAAGAATAGAATACCTTCCTTGCCATAGCCATACTTGGGTTTGATGGTGAGGATGGCCTTCTCGCCCTTCTTCATTGTGGCAATTCCACGGTCCCAGCCCTGAATCACCTCCCCTGGCAGAGTGATCGATCAAAAGGATAGAGTTCGATCAGCATTCCCCTCCCACACCTGGGACGTGTGTGGCATCAGTAGTGATGGTACCCTTTC